>VXAY01001561.1:3142214-3251619 GCA_013399855.1 Oxyruncus cristatus | reverse complement strand
TCTCTCTCTCTCTCTCTCTCTCTCTCTCTAAGTGTTGTATTGATCCACAGTGTAAAACAGATTTTCCACCCCACTTGATATCTGAGAAGTAAAATGTCACATCTTGCCTCGGATCTGGGTCTCTCACAAAGCTCCACCATGAGACTGGTACACCTCTCTCAGTGCGCTCGGATCAACTTGTTCACATTGCAAAGACAACTGTTCTTCCCTGGCAGTGCTCCTTTGCTGTCTCCAAAGATCACCTGTTTTCAGTGCGCTTCATTCTTTTTCACCATTCTAGGTAAAAATACTCGATTTTCATTAAATATCGCAGAATTGTAGGCCAGCTTGCAACAAATTAGGAGTATTTATTTAAGAGCCTCGTGATTTACCAAGCTGTGTGCTGTGACGCGATGATCCGTGGAGAGCAGTCTTTCTGATTTAGTGCATGTCTGCTCATCAAAGATGGATGATTGCCACTATGTGTCATAAAACTTCATCTGACAAAACTAACTCCGTGGCAAAATAATGCTGTCTCCAAAGGGCAATAACTCTTCGTTTCTCTGTCCTACATCTTTAAGGAGCTCAGATTTTCTCAGAAAGATTTCTTTATTCTGTTAACAATGAACAAAGGACCATCAAAGCTTTTGCTAGCTCTTCTTTATTTTTAAGAACTCTTTTATGAGAGCCTAGGAAGATGGTCTCTAGTACCTAAAAGTCTGTAGGATTTAGACTCCTCTTTGTGATAAACAGATAATGGGAATTAAGTGGCTAAATACCTTTGAGGTCTTGGATTTTTAATTAAATCTTGGGGCTGGGGGCTGGATTTTTCTTTTCTTTCTATCCTTTTGTTTTAAAATCACCCTTGAATAAGAAAAAGCAATGCTGGTTTTATAGGGGTGAGGTTATTCTCTTACAAAGTAAACATGGTGCACCAAAAGGCACTGCCAGCCTTAGCAGAAGGGCAACTGGGGATGCTGGCAAGCATCACCTGCTCAGGGGATCTCTGGAAAAATCCAAGTGTGCTGTTTTGCTGCCTGCTGCCAGTTCTGAGGGCTCTGGGAACCTGTCCACCCTTTCAGACCAGAGTGATGTAAGATATTCCCGTGGGACAGATGCTGCTGTGGGAGGGACAGATGTGGGGCCGATCCCTGACCCGGAGATCAGCACTGGAGGAGGCAGGTGCAGCTCTTCTCTTCCCTGGGGTGTCTGTGCATTGGGGAAAAAAAACAATTACCCTCTAATGGGGAAAAATCATCCTTAAGGCATAGAGAAGAGTGAATAACTTCTCATTCTTAACCACAGGGCAACAGCTGGGCTCCTTTTCTCTTTCTCTTTTCAGTGCTGTGCTTCTTGCACTTGCACTTGCTGCAGCCATAAGGTGCAGGATGCCAGTTTTCACCTACAGATGGTACCAATGTCAGTAGTGTAAGGCACTAACCTGGAGAGAAGGCAACGTGACTCTAAATCCTTCTTAGCTGAGGATGGAGGGATCCCTGTTTTCAGTGCTGCTTGGGTGATAATCAAGCCAGCAGTAACGAACTTATAGTTTGGGTGCCGAATACTCTCAGAGCACAAAATTTTTGGCCGGGTATTACTTACAGTTTAACATGTAATACAAGTTAATACTATTTAAATTTAATACAAATCAATACAAATTAAATTTAAATTAATACAATTTTAATACAATTTAAATTTAAACTAATACAACTTATAGTTCATTCAATTTAAAATAAGCCTTTCACAGAAATCTTCTCCAGACAGTTCAGACTAATGAAGAACAGGATGAAGTCCTGCTAAATGAAGTCTTGCTAAAGATAACCTATAGAGAGGGGAAGGAGCATTAAGTAGAAAGGTGACTTTTGTTGACCCATCTATCAAATACCTATAAAATCCATAAATCTTTTTGGCTCTGTGGTCAAACTGTCAGGGTCAGATATGTACAGGTTGGAGTCAAATTCATGTTTTCCATCCCATCTATTCTCATATTTTTATTTTTTTTTCTTAAAAATTATCTTCTGCTCTGTGTAAGTAGTCTTCAATTAGTCCAATATGCAATTATAAAGAAGTGGTGTCAGAAGCACGTCCCTTCCCCACTATAAAAATTTTAAAAGCTTCTGCAATTAGTTTATTTGAAAACTAATTGTCATTAGAAAGAAAAACACATGAGGGCACCTCTCCTACAGTTGGCTTAAGTAGCAGTATCCGACTTCATAATTTTTTTTTTTTTTTTCTCTCTTTCTATTTGGATTCAATGACTTTACTGCTGTGGAATAGACTCTTTCATTGAAATCTGTACATTGAACCCGGGAATTTATCAGAACTATGCCTTTAAATGGCATTGAGAAACAGCCGCTTTACAAGGAAGGGATGATGAGGAAATTAATCTCAGGCAAGTTTTTCTTGATAAGGAAAGAGAAGAGAGGCTTCTGGCATTTATATGCCAAAAATCAGCACATGGAGAAAAATGAGTATTCCACGTTGCTGTGGCAAGAACCATTTTTCTATTAAATCAAAATGAAGTTTTGAATAAATATGTTTTCCCATGAATATAATACACTAGAGAACACAGTAAAGGAATGGATGACCTCAGTGTCCCTCCAAAATAAAAACAGAATTATCCTAATAAAGAGCATATTCAGATAGACACATCTGCCTTGCAGAGGGTGATTTAAGAACAACCAAAAATGTAGATTAATAGTACCGTGTACAGGTATTCTGTAAATAGCAGGCATTCATAATTTTAAGGCTCTCTCTCCTTGTTCCTTACCTTCCTTCATACTCTTGTCAGCTTTCACGATACACAGCGTCTCTGTGAGGTGAAGATGAGAATCATCTCCCTTCACATTGAGTTATATCCTAGACCCAGACCCTATATAATATGAGGATCTAAAGAATCAATCTTCCAATTGCATTTTAAGCTGAAATAATCTTAAAAAAAAGAAAAAAAAAAAAAAAGGAAAAAAAGTCCAAATCTATCATTCTGACACATTCAGTGGAGTGTTGCTTCCTTAGGCACAACACAGAGCAGCTGACTGGGAATTAATCCGAGTGTGGCTTCCTACTGTAGTTATTTATGTATTGAGCTGCTACCAAAGTGCCCCTCAGCCCTGAACCTGGACCTGTGCTGTGTGCTCTGGCCATGGTTTGTGTTGGTGAAGGGGGGGGGGTGTGGGAGAGAGAAATCAAGGCAAGCAGAAACGTTTATGGACAATTCCAACCATCCCTCTGGGCTGCTGAGGGCACAAGGAGTGGGTTTGGGAGAGGAACTGCCAGAGAGGAGCTCTGCCGCCTCCAAGGATCTTGCAGGGGGGTTGTTTTCAAGGGATTAGCTGTGCTTAGCACCAGGCACCAGAGCTTCTACTGCACTGGTGAACCTTGATGGGCACTTGCACATGGGCTTGTGCTCCTTCATTGCCAACAGATCCATTGCAAGAGGAGCACAGGGAGGTTGGGGCTCTCTGAGGAGCTTCAGGCTTGCTCTGCTGTGATGTGCTCACCATATAAACATGGGGAGGATTAGAGAAAGGAATCATTATGCCAGCCTCATTTTTAAGAGGCTGAAAATAAAAGCTTAGGAAATCATTGATCTGACCAAAAGCACACGGGAAGCCTCAGACAGACTAATCACTTAGTGCCAAGCTCCAGTCCAGGGGCTTAGCCATACTAAAAACAAGCACTAAGCTCCCAAGACTCTTCTGCAACAGACCAAAATAAAATGTCTACCGAACTTTCTTCTGCAGTTAAAAGTAGATGTTTCTATTTTGGAGGTAGTGCTTCTGTTGGGTGAGCACAGAGGGTGGCAAAAGGAAGGAAAACGGGTCCTGGATGATGGGTAGGGTGTGGGGTGAGGGCAAAGGGGACTCCCAGCAACAGCTCTTACAGCATCTCCTTTAGGAGCATCCAGCAGTGCTGCCACTGCTGGTGATGCCACCAGAAAGTCCCAGTGGAATGATGTTCCTACCTGGAACCATAGCTCGGCTGCTGTTGTATGCGTTTCATATTGATAGAACACCTGTCAGCTCCAGCCCCCAAAATAAGTTCTAATATGGCATATCAGGGGTGGAAATAATAGTCACTTACATAATTGCAATGTTACTGACACAGCTGATGAGCTGATGATGTTATTTGCACAGCAGTGATGGCATTCAAACCCTTGCCGACTCACGATTACACGGTACACGCTGAGCCCGAGCATGATTTAAATTACCGTGCGAGCACAATGAAAATACAGTCTCTTGACAAGATAAAGGAGGGAGGGGGGGTGGGGAAAGGCTTAAAAATCTCTTTTCTGTGGCTGCAGCGTTCAGTAGTGCTAATTCATGGCGTTTTAGCCTGCACATTTCATTTTAAGAAGGTAAATTGGAAGCATTATGTTCTGCCTTTTTGCCTTGATTTAAAACCTGCCTGTGCCCGCTCCTCTGCTGCCTGGCTGCGGTGAGGCACCTTCGGGGCTCTCATTGGGAAATGCAAATTTCTTGAATCAATAGCTTCACTTCTTTCTTTTTCTTTTTCTTTTTTTTTTTTTTCCCCTCCCAGTAACTGTTTAGGTAAGAATCCACGTGGATGGGAGTGGGTAGAAGGACGTAGTTCGTAGCAAAGCCCAAACGTGATTAGTGTCAGAACAACAGCTGCTGTAGAAATGGATTTTGGAAAAGATTTGTGACCTATTCCCAAGTAGAGAAATAACTGGCTACAGATTGGTGCTGAGACTGAATTCCAGGGATATATAGCTGGATCCTGCAACTACCATGTGGGCTAAAGCAGCACTGAAGCCCAGGTGAGGAGCTCTGCAGGGCTTGGGTCACAGCAGAGCATTCACTACTGGTGTTGCTGGTGATTCACATGAAGTTCATTTTGGGCCCAATCTCAGCCCCCAGAGAGATCAACAAAGTCAGGTCAGTCCTTTACACTATTGGTATTCGGATTACATTCCTAACCTATAATCCCCTGATCCACACAGCATCCACGTGTGCCACAGTCTGTGCTTGAGAGCTGGGCATCAGCATCACATCCCATCTGCAGGGACTGTGCTCATCTCTCTGTAGCTGAACTTGCTGACTGACATCCTTGGAGTGAAGGCTCTTAAACAGTGCCCTGAATGTACAAAACCACACTGTTCCCATCTGTACAGGTGTACAGTGTCCTCATGGGCTTCTTTCTCAAGTGCCTGGTGACCTGAGAACTTGGGAAGACAAAATGGTCTTTAAACTATTTCTAAACCTCTGCTGCTGTGACACCTTACTTTCAAGATATTCTGGATATTCCTCTCTCCCGGCAGTTACTCCCAGCATTTCTACTTTGGATCAATGTCTACAGCCCTGGTCCATCTGGCTCCTTGGTGCACGACTGCTCAATCTAGTCAAGTTCCTCCTATTTCTTTCTCATTAGTTCCTGATTTCAGATTGCTCCTGACCCTATTTCTCTCACTGGACGTTTTTCTCTGTCTTTAGTCTGGCCCCTGTGATCAGGGAGCAGGAAAAGGGAATGAAGAGAATGAAGACCAAATGGAAAGAGGGAGGAAACAGAAACAAAAGATGCCTTTAATGCTGCTTACAGGTTCAGTCCACAGCACAGCTGTGTGCTACCTGTGGGTGCTTTGGGATCAAGCTACACAGAGAAATGTAGGGTTCTGGGGACAGAAATCTGAAAATGAACTAGGTGCTCACTGGAGTTTATTTTGTGCTCTTTATGTTAACATTGTATTTATTTTACATTGCCTCAGAATTCTTTGTGTTTCAAATTCTTGCATGGATAATGTCGTGGAAGATATCAATGGTGAAAATAGTCCCTCTTGGGGAGGAACAGAGCAAAGAGCAAGGGAATTAACACTGAGAAAACACCCAGGCTTCTGGAAAAGCACACATATGTAGTGCTGGTGTTTTCAACTGTCTGCCTTCAGCTTTACACCCATGAGTTATCTGGGGAGTCAAGCCAGTGAGTTACTCTGGGTCTGTGTACCTAAAGCTTAGGGGAATTAATTTAGGGCAGAGAGAGATCTCTAGGCTGGTGGCTGAATGAAAATATGAAACAGGACAATAAAAGCAAACTTGTTTGGCCCACATGAAAGAAATGACACTATTTTTTAAGCCAGAGAAATGCATGGGAAGGACAAGGCCCCTGTGTGCCCTTGGACCAAGAAGCTCTTGGTCATGATGGCATAGCCAGTGCTGTGTTGCTGAGACACCAGAACAGACCTACAGCACTGACAAGTCATGTCTCAAAAGTATTGCTGCTCTTTTATTCTTGGGGAAAATCAGCTGAATGAATGAGGTTGTGCCTGCCTTTCCTCAGTGCCACAAATCAAGGCATTTCTATTCCGACATGGAGTGAGAAGGTGAAAAGCATAATTAGTGCACCTGAAGTTGCTGGATGGACTGTAAGTCAGTCTGCTCTGAATTTCACTTCTGAGTTTGTTGGGAGAAGGAAATGATCTGTGGTCTGTGTGAATACTGAGGTGATCAGCTCTTTCTTAACTGAGATGGTTTTATATTGTTCTCCAAGGTTGGGTGGAATCCATGAATACTTTTGGTTTTGTTACATGTCTAACATAGTTTATGCCTGCAATGAAAACACTGAGCTCTTTGGGTAACAGACCCTGAACATGATTAGCTGGAGGGATGAACTGCAGAGAGTCTTACTAGACGAAAAAATATATGATGTCCCTTTGGCTTAGGGTTTGATTCAAACCTACAGGAGTTCTTGAAAACAACACTCTATAGATCCACAGGAAGATAAGGAACACATGGGCCTTGTTTGGAGCATATAAAAATATTTCTAATCCTGCCCTTTTGTACATACCGTCCAGTGATGGATAAAGGGGAGCCACTGGCTGCTGTGAGTGCTGAGCCCTGCTCTCTGGATGCCATCCTGATTGATTCGCTCATGGCACGGAGGGATGTGTGAGCAGCACTTGCTGGCTGCAGCTGAATTACAATCACCACAAGATTTCAGTGTAAGGGACTCTGGAGGTCATCTGGACCAACCTTCCCTTGAAAACAGGGCTTTGTGGGGAGTTTGATTCTCCTTTTCTGAAAAACATACTGCATTTCTGGTAATGCCCTGTCAGTCACTTCTGAACTTGCCTGGGTGCATCTGGTTGTGCCCTGAAATACCTCAGTTCAAGTATATTTTTGCTCTCGTCGGGATAAGGCATCCCACATATGGTTCCTAATTCAGTGATATGTACTGACTGTGATGAGGGAGCACTGCGAGACCATCCATCATTCAGCCTGGTCTTGTCCAAGTCCTGATGGGCCACAGATGTCATGGAACTTGTCAACCTTTGCTGCAAGGGGCTGTTCCAAGGAACAGATGTCTGTGTTCAGTGACTACTGACTGTCCAAAGGAAGCTTCACTGCTTAGCCAAAAGTGGGGAACTGCCCTCACCACAAGCTAAGTTGAAAGAACAAACGTCTTTTGAAAGATCGACGTGACTTTGAATGCAAATGCAAAATATCAGTTATAGTACCTGTTAAAGAGTTTAGAAAAAAAAAATGAGAAAAAGCCAGAATCCCACAAGGACAAACTCCTCTAGGAAAATAACGTTGTTTAGAAAAAATTTAGTGTGATGAGCAGCAAGCAGACACTGTAAAATCATAAAAGAATGCCTGGCATGGGTGCGCGTGTGCACTATCTGTAATGCCTAAACATCCAAACTTCCTAAATCCCAATAGAAATCAGGGGAGTCTCGCTCAAAGAAGAAACAGGTACTTTTGAAAATGTATGCAGGAGCTATAAATAACAGGTAATGGCAAGAAGGATCTTTTGGCATACAGGCTCTGTTTTTACTACTTGCAAGCTATAAAGTAATAGAAAGTAAATAAGCTGCTTTTAAACAGGAACTACCTCTCAGTGTTTTCCTTTGTCTCTAGAGCTACTTGTTAAAGTGCTCCTTTGAGTGAATACAACCAAAGGAACAGCACTTGAAGGGTCTATGAGTAAGTAGGGGTGGCTATAAAGAGAGTGGAGGAAAAGCTTGAGAAAAGCTACTCTTATTTTAATAAAAATTAAATCCTGATCTGTACGCTCCATTGAAGTCAGAGCAAAGATTGCTCAGAATTGGGGGGAAAAAATCCTGGTTTTACTATTTGTGTGTTAAGCGAAGCACATTTGGACTGCTGTGGTTGCTTTTGGAAGGAAGTAGGTTTGCACAGAAGCACAAGTGATGTGAGCTGCCATGGACAGGGCAAAGCCACTTCCCTGTGTTTGTTTGACCACACAGCTCTTGCCTTGAGCCTGCCACTGGAAGTGTTCATAGTTCAGATGCCATGCAGAGATAAAATCTGTCCCTCACACTCTGATTCTGTATTTTCACGGGCCTCATTTGTATGCACTGCCTTTCTTTAAAGAGAGGATTCTGACAGACAGCTCCAGTGCACGTTTCCACTGTTGAGGGATGAGTTCAGTGAAACACGAAAAACCAGAGTTTGCCTGTAGGTCCTTAGCACAGTAACAAAGCCCCAGTGCTTAAAGCAGATGGTGGAAAGAGTCTTTCTTGATGAGTAACAGAACAAAAATAACACTGATGCCCGTAATGAATTATGCTTATTAACCACCTTACAACTCAGACGGTCCTTTTGGTACTTCCTAAGCTCTCCTGAAGTCCCTGTCCAGCACAGTGTTTACTATGAGCAACCTTGTTGACTCACACTATTTTTTACAGCAGTAACAATTCCTGGTAGCAAGTGTTTATAGGGCTGGAGACCTTCTGTGGCAGAGGGCACCAGGTGAGCAGGCTGCCCGTTTATAACTGACTGGACAATTAGCAAGGGCTGGGGAAATGTTTACCTAAATCCTTATGTGGGGACTGTTAATGCCCAGAATTGCCTGTGATTTAACTGCCAGGCAGCTACAACCACCTACATTATTCCAATTTTAGGACATTTACTGCTCAGTTGCCAGATTTGCTGCTATTTAAAATGCTTCCAGTGACTTATCACACCCTATAGGTTGGTGGAATAGACCAGAGCCTTTCTCAGCACTAAACTCCTTCCTGATAGCATTAACAGTGTTCTGTTGGAGCTGTCATGGCCTAAGCATCACGGATATAGATGATTTGTGTTATTTGAATGATTAAACTGGAATAAAACCATCTTTTTATGTACAGAAATTTCCTTCTGGTGTGAAGCAGCAAACTTAAAACTTTCTGTCTCCTTCAGTCTTTAATAAAACTTTGTATTGTAGAAAGCTCACTGCTTCTTAGCCACAGCCTCTGTTTTTATATTGCAATGCTGATCTACCACGAGTCAGAGCTGTTTAGTGTGTGATCACCAAATAGCTCAGCTTTATATTAGATACTGGTGACTGGAGAGTAAGAAATGAGAAGGATGCAATTGCTTCTTCCAGTGTAGCCAAGGGCCATGTAGTCATCTTGCTGGGGCATCTTTTATTCTCTTGTATGGAAGGCACAAAGAACCAGAGACTCACAGGGGCAGAAATTGATTTTAGAGACCAGGAGTATTGATAACTGCTGAAATCCCATTGTCACCTCTCTCTTACACAAAGAACTCTGTGAATGCTGTTGTGCTTTTATTGTCCCTACAGTGGGGCTGAATGTATTAATGGGACTCTTTGTTTGCCTATGATTCTTTTGTATCACCTGAGATTCAATGGGGCAGATCTCATTTTCTCTTCACACGCTCTCCCTATTCCCTCCGCCTGATCTAAAAACTTCACTCAGTGTCAGGTTAGAACCTAAGCCACAGTTACTTCTGTTGCTTATTCAGAATTAATCCTCCAGAATGTCTCAATATGTTATCTGTAATCTTAATGTGAAGCCAATCATTGGTTAACTCTAATGAAAATTTTTACATTTCTACCTGGTTGCTCTCTGCTCTTTGGTTTCCTTCACTCTGTCTGCCTGAATCAGTGCCACTAACATTATTTTCCTTTCACATTTGCACTTTTCTGACTTCATTGCACATTAGACATTACACATTAGACTTCCACTCCTGTTCAGAAAAGTCTTTTCCTACCGTTTCCCATCCTTTGCTTTCCATTTTCACAATAGGTCCATACATCCATAAAACACCTGGCTGCATCATAGCCCTGAGAAGAGAACAAACCAGGAACCAGTTTCCTTCTATAGCTTAGGAATAGACAAGTTTGAGCCAAGAAAGTGCAATAAAACAAGACTTTTGAAGCCTGCATGTTCTGAGAACAAGCTCAGTTCTCAGCGGTTGTGGTGTGGGCTTGGATGACTCTGTAAGATGCTACAAAGTCATATCCATCAAATAACTGTCCTAGTAGCCAGCATAAACTATTCAGCAACACGTCCACTTTCCATCAACATACCATGAATCTCCCTCCTTGCTCCTCTGGCTGACTGAAAGCCCAGCAGGTCCGTGGCCCTTTTCCATGGTTTGACTTTCAATTAAGAGATAATGTGAGTGGAAGAGCACAGTTTATCAGACAGTGTTCCCCTGCTGCTGTAGAAGGCAGAGGTATAGTAAGCAGAGGTCAACTGCTGAAAATCTACGTGCCTGGTTAAAACATTATATAATATGTTAGGCTAATTTAACCTCATTTCATATTCACATATATTAGTGCAGCTTTTGTTATATACTTATCCTTATGTAAGTTACATCTGTTCTTTTATTCACTCATCCATGTTTGCTCTGCTTTCAGATTTATGAAACAGGCATTCCACTGAGCTCAGCAAATGATGGGCATAATAACTTATCTAAATTGCAAAGTATGTGATGCCCTTGAGGTAAACTCAGTTGTGAAGGTTTTATGAAGTGTCTCACATGTGGAAGTGGAGGAAAGTGTTTATTTGCCAACTCCTTTCCTTTGGCTGTTCAAATGATGTTAAGAGGATCCTGTGAAACTGCTATGAAAGCCTAGGGGCTAAATGGAGGAGAGAAGTAGAGCTGCATTATTATCTTCGTAGGGGAAGCAGAGCCATCGTGGCACTTGCACTTACACAGCTCTTCTCTCTTTGGATGTCAAAAGTTTCTGGTTGATAGGCTCTAAAGTATCTATTTATTTAATGAAATGCCTCTCACTGTAACAATATTGTGAGGATTTATTAATGAATTTATTGTTATGAGATAGGAAGGTAATCTCTTTTATTTCTTTATTTTTTTTGTCTTACAAGGCTGCAGAGAAGCAAAGGCTCTGCAGAGGAAAGAGGGGGCCTTCCTGCTCTTTTACATATCTGAGATACTCTAAACCCCTTTGCCTATCTGTAGCTGCTGTAAAGTCCTGCAATGTCCGTGCAGAGACCTGAGTCCTTGAGTTACTCAGGGCTGAGCTTTTCTGCTGGTCCCAGCACTGATGTGCATGGCAGATGTCACTCACATCTTGTGTAACTCTGTTGGAAAAGAAGCTCCCCAGTAACACTCAGATCTGGCTATTAGAAGAGTGTGCCCAGCCACTTAAGACTCAGTGCCTGGACTGATACTTGTGGGACTGAGCTGAATTATCATCCCAGTTCCCCCCAGTATCTCTTGGAAGTCTCCTGTTCATTGCTGCTGAGCCTTGTGCATCAAAGATCAGAGATTGCTTAAACCACTGGGCTAAAGCAGACTTGTTAAAGTAATTCAAACTACATTTGAGTTTATTAAGGAGAGAATTTACACTATAAAATCCAGTAATCAAACCTACATTTCTTCTTCTGTGACTGGTGAAGACTTAAAGCCCCCTTGGAAGAGTGGGTTTGGTTCTCTTTCCTTTGACATTTCCTGTTGGTTGCTTTAAACACTATGCATAAGAGGAGCTTTAGAGAAGTCCATTCTCATGCAATGCTGATGGTAATATATTTATGTACCTTCAAGACACAACCTCTAGCACAATTTGGTCACAGGCAGTAATTAAAAAAAAAGAATTTCCAACCCTAATATGGTACCTCAAACCTTCTGTAAGCCCACTGGTCTGGCCACCCGTAAGTTCAGTTTAGGAATTTCTGGCAACTATAAAAAGAAGGATGGTGGTAAAATTTTTTTAGGAATACCCATAGTCCTGAAGTAGCCTGGGTATCAGTCCCTCTGTTTATTGCTGGAAAGCTTTAAGGGTGTTTGTTTCCCCAAATTTCTGATATGAAGCTTTAATTTTATCCAGTGGACTGCAAGCACAACAGTTGGTAAAATCCTGAAGGACAGGGGTTTTGGGAGACTGACCCAACCTATTTTTCCTGCCTCTCAGGCATTATTCAGGGATGTCTAGTATGTGGTAAAGGCTTTGTAGGAGGATGTTTCTTAATTTCCCAAGGTAATCTAGGCTTTCCTGGGTCAGCTCTCCTTGTGGCTGCAGTCATAGCCCAAGAAAGGCATCTTCTGTGCAGTGATGTTCTCTTTTCTCCAGCCAATTATGAGATAATATTTCATATCTTTGTGTTTAAGCTTCCAAAAATAATTAGCCCACTTGATAAATTAGTTGGCTTAAAAACGTAAATCTGTCATTGAGTTGGATGAGAGGCACAGCCCCCAAAACACTTGAAGCTATACACTTTGTCAGTCCTGCAAATTCAAAATTGTCCAAATTAATTTCAAACTAATTTGATAAACCCTCCAATGTGACAACAGGAAAAGTGTTTGGGTCTCAGGCTTTGTGCCCTTCGATGTCAGATTTCAGCATGAATGAATTTTTTACGGCTGACTCTGGAATATAAAACTCTGAAAACAGTGGTTTGTAATGGCAACTCTGACAGACCCTTTAACCATTTGGAAAATAGGCACGGCTATAACTCTGCTGCACTAGAGAAAAATGTTGAGTGCTTTCATTAGGTGCAACAGCTGTTTCTATTGCAAAAGGCAAACTTCACTGGTGGGAGCATAGCTGTCAGCTTTCCAGAATTCTGCATTTATAGCTGTTTGTATAAATTCCTTTATGTTCTTTTTCAGTTTCCAATATACATAAGTTAATTCAATAGCAAAAATACAAATAACTGCCTTGTAACTAGATGCGTGTGAAGGTTCTTTGTCCTACAATCAGTGTCATGTGATGAGCGAGCTGAGGAATACTAAACTTTTGGAAATGATTCCAGCACAAGTGATGTGTTAATCCACACCACATCAATTGTCAGTCATCAGATTTAATTCTCCTGTTAGTAATGTGTTAGAGATCTTTAACCTAGTGTAATATTCTTAATTGGAGCTGATTTAGAAAACAACCACAAACCACCAAAAAATATAACAACCCCTCTCCCCAAGCTCCCTGAGCATTCTCCTCTCTCTCTGCTATTTAAACTGATTTTTTTCCTAAGAACATGCAGAATATGCTGAAATGCATTTTCGGAAAAAGTAAAGTTGGTGATGCTTTTAAATTCTTTGTTCTGATATAATACAGAAAAATATTTTTGTACTATGAAGCAAACAGTGAGTTCTGTTTGGAACAAGGTGCCTCAAATCAAATAGTTATCTGAGTTGTCAATAATCAAATGCAAACGTATGTTCAGAACACGAATGAATTTTGAAGCACCAAATTTTGCAACGGAAGAGAGCGGATTTTAATGGATTCAGTAAATTTCAATCCCAAATATTGAATTATGCACAGATTCACATGACATAATATGGGATACCAGTCTGTTTTTAAACGCTAGTTTGATTTCTGTTAAAATCATACTGAAAGTAAAAGTATCCAGAGGAATATAAAGGACATAGGAACCTATAGACAAATACACCAAAGGAAATACTTTTTTTTAAACTGAATTTACAATGAGATATTGGCCAGTTCCTATTGGAATATGTGGGAATAAACAGAATTTTAAGGATTTATTAATAAATGTGTAAATATCTGTGTCCTTGGACACAACTGCAATCCATTCTCAACAGCTTCTGACCTGTGATCATTCACAGTTGTGAAAATTGGGCTGGTTATTCAACCACCTGGCAGTGCATTAAAATCCTGACTTTTGGAAAAACTTTGAAAAACTATCTTTGATATTTAAGTCTACTGTCTGAAAATGGGAAGGCTAAGAGCTGGAGAAGTACAGGGTACAGGCTATTTGTAGATCTATCATTTGCATTCATCTAGTTATCAATGTTTATTATATATGTCAGGAAAAATACATGTAAGTGTATAATTAATATCATATATAGAATTTGTGCTGCAAAAGATTATCCTCTGGTCTGTAGGCAGGTGTGAGAGATTTAGAGACTATCCCGGTGCAATGTCAAAAAGGTAGGAGTATTTATCCTTTGTTTTGCCTCATGAGCATTTGAAAGAGATGAGACCCAGTCTATCTATAATTTGGGACATTTAGGATTTGATTACTTTCTGAAAACATTCTGTTCTTGGAAAACTTTATTAAAAGCCACTGATCTGACAGCTAACTGAGGCAATACACACCTACTCAGACTTTCTCTCAGAAGAGATAGATACTCTCTGAAATTTTAATTCAAATAACTTAGAAATATACCAAATATAATCATCTTGAAATACCTCGACCCTCCACCCCTGTGGTTTCTTTCAGACATCAGCACCTTATTTGCTTTCTCTGGGTACACTGACTCAGTGCAGGCAGGGTTTGGGGTTTTCAGTATTTTACCTGAAATCTGTCTGTAAGCCCCAAATTCCTAAGAAGGACAATTTCAAGTCCTGCCAGTGCGGAAATTCAAACCCTCTGTTCACCACCCTCCCTTTGTATCCACAATCCAGAGCGAGTGTGCATCCCTCTGGGATCTGATGGAGCTGTAAGAACCATTAATAACATTTTCCCTCCCCGGTGACGTGTTGCTCACGTCCTTTTCCTCACGAGTGGCTGAATGTCGATGGCGGTGAATGCCCAGAGCTGCGATTTGCTCTGCTTTGAAAGACTTTGTAAAAATGTAAGATACTCCTATTACAGCCCAGCCCGACCTATTATTCATTCTGTCGGGTCAGATTCATCTGTGCAGAGAACCAACACAAGACTCCCTGCATTTCACAAATCCTTTCAGAATTAAATTGACCGGTTGCTGTGCAGAGACTCCAGAAAGGCATTTACATGTCTTTTACCTCTCACATCACCAAAGCCTCATTTGAGCTCCACTAAGAGACCTAATTTGTTGGGCTGAATTTTATTCCCTAACAATTTCCTCCCCACATCCAATTAGCACAGTACTGCAAATGACAAAGATGGAAGGGAATTCTAATTATCAGCAAAAAAGAAGCTAATCAGTTGTGTTTTTTTTTTTTTTAACGTGTTAACCCCATGGGACTGTTGATATGAACAAAGTTCAGCCATAAGGGCTAAATCAAATAATAAATATGTATTTGTGGTTAGTGCCTGAGCACTAACAAAGTTCAAGGCCCGTGGTCAAGTTTCAAATGGCACCTACTTTCTTTCTACCTTTCAAACAGATATGACTTTAGTGGAAGTTACTCCCCAAGGAATGATATGCCCTCGTGCCCTTTTACTGCACGTTTTTACCTTCTGAATTTTACTCCACACACAATCTTCACTTCTTCCTTCAAGGATGTCCATACCACCAGCCATTAGTGACTGCAGCTGTGGCACCGAGATAAAAATTATCAGTGTGGAATTCACACAGAAATAACTTCTCTAAATACACAGATTAAAACCTAATTAAAAAATCATTTGTACGCTGATGATTTTATTACTCATCTTTCACACAATGAGCACTGCCACCTCATCTTTGCTTCAGCCGTTACACTGTTATTTTTGTGGGTATAAAATACTTCACAATGGGGAAAAATCCTCTGGAAAATTTGTACTTAAGTCTATACATTTTAATGCAGTCAATGTTTATATTTAGTAAAGGAGGGCTGGGGTTGTAAAGAGTAAAGGCTCCATATTTTATTCTTCAGCTGTCTGAGCTATTCTGTGTCGTACATGAATGCTTTTTAGTATTTTCTCCCAAGGCTAATGTATCATCATTTAAAGCAGCATGTAAAACCTCACAAGAGGACGGCACTAAAGCTGAGATGCTTTTACTGTAGCTGGAAGTACTGAGCTCATTTTCCTTGCTTTTACTACCCCTTTCCTTTGGCAAACCCTTCCTTCTCCCCATCATTCAGCATAACAGAGCATAAACCCAAGGCTGACAATTTCTAGTGTAAACTATAAAAAGAAGCCGAGGGAAAATACTTGCTAATCAGTCCTTAGTGTGAGAAGGGAAGCTAACATTCCAGATAGCTGTGCCATTGCCTCACTCCAGTACCCTTCCATGGCATTGTCTCACCCTGCACCCTTCCCAAACACTTGGAAATGTTTCAGTTCTTAGTTCAGTAAGAGAGACACAAAGGTTGGATTCTCGAGCAACCATTAGCACTGGTGTTTAGGGACAAACTGGGAGAGACTGGTATTTAGTACCTGTGATATTGCTGTGCTCTAGTAGGTCTATTCTGAAATGTTTAGTTGGTTAAAGCGACCCTGAACAATACTTTTTGGAGTCTGTTCCCAAATATGTTACTTATTACAAGGGATTGAGCAATATAAGCATAAGAATTCATGGAGAAATTGTCTCTTCCCTTGAGAATGTGTCTCTTCCATCTGTACCTAGGTGGACAACAGTCTAATATGAGCATATAGATGATGAAACTTTAAACATCAGCGTTTAGGCTCACTGCACAAGGTACAAAACTCTGCCTTGAGACTGAAGAAGCAAATCTGCATTTCCTCAAATTATCCTCTGCACTCAGATATTTGAAGTGAAAATTATTTGTCTATATCCGAACACTGGATAAAGGATGCAGGAATCTGCTGAGCTCAGTCACAGCCTGCTTCCTCTGTGCTTGTGCAGCCATTAAGCTGGATCTTGTTGATCCAAACACTTGACAAAAACTTTTCGTGTTTTTAAGTCCTGTATCAGCATTCACGAAAAACAAAACTGCAAATTCCCGCCTCTGGCTTCAGTGGGAAAAGAGTTAACCTGTCAGAAATTTTCCAGCACAATACTTTTATGACATACAATCTCCTTCTATGAATCCAGAATAGACACAGCCCAGAGATTAAGGGTATTAAGGGCAGAACGGGCAAAACACAGATTCTGCATCAAACCAGGCAGTGAAGGAGCTGCTCAGGGGAAGGGGAGGATGTTTCCATTGCTTTTTGTGGAGTAATTCTCTGAAGAACTGGTTGAAGAGCACCCGCTGGGGTGGGTACCTGGACATTGGTCTGTCACCCATAAGGGTCTGCTCTGGCGGCTGCAGATTTCTCTGCTTTGGGCAAGAGATAAAACAAGAAATCTTTACGATTAAAGTTTCATTGATATTGATACATGCCAGTGAAAAGTGCCCAGTGTGTGCTCTGGTTTTAGTTTTTTTTCATCCAAAGTTTTTCACCAGCTCTATTCGAAGATAAACCAGGCTGCTACAAGAGCAGGCAGTTGGTAAACCACAGTAATTCTCCCAAGCTGATATTTTTTGGAAAATCCCCCCAAAGAGAAATGTTGCTTTAAAAAAACTCAACAAACAAACTTGTCCTTTTTTGATTTTAAATGAAAATAGATTTTTTCTTTTTTTTTTCCTTTTTTTTTTTTAACAACCTTTCATCTTGATTTATGATGTACAAATATGGTGACATAGAGTTCATAAACCTTGGAAAGGTTTTCTTCAGGTTTTTTTCTCCAGTTGCATTCAACTGTTCAAGCTAAAAGAAACCACAGAATCTTCATTTTCCCGGGGTCTTTGAATAAATACTGACCTAAAAAGGCCTCAGTTGAGGTTTTTTGTGCCATATATTAGGACTCTATTTATTTAGTTACAGTGAGACATTTACACAGAAGAGTTTATAACTGAAATGCCTTTGGGATCCTGGCAAATTGCACTATTATAAATTCAGTGTGTTTTAAACTTTATACAATTTATTCTGTATGTGATGGCAAACATTTGGCATCTTTAGCCTTTTCTAACTCACACAATTTAACTGCCTTGCTTGGTCATAAAATCTTATCTCAGTTTTACCAGTGTAAAGTCAGAACGACCTCAGAGGAATTATTTTAAGTTTTTATTAGTCCAAGCGAGATTAGAACTTGGCCAGCTCAGTTTTCTTCAAGGGAAAAATTCAGATCTCTGAAATGTTGGTGAAGGGTAAAAAGCACATGGAGTCAGCGTGGGTGCTGTGACTCTGACCCCATGGACATGGGGTTGCCTCTGTAGCGGTCACTGAGAGGTGTTGAATCACACCAGTACAGACCAGTCCTTCAAACATTTAATCCTGCCTGGACCCCCCTGGAATGAGGAGGATGACAGGCGGGCTGAGCAAGTGAGAGTCTCTCACTCCCCGGGTGACTCAGGTGTGCAGACCCAAAGATGGGCAGTGACGTTCTGTGCCTGATGACGTTGGGATGTGGTAGGGAACCAATCCCTACTGGCATAGGAAACGCCTGTGCCATGTGGGCTGGTGTCACCAGGAAAGATAAAGCCCATTAATCACTCCCTGGTGAAGTTACTCTGCAAGTTCTTGCCTGCAGTCTTCTGCCTCAACACTGTGGTGCCTTAAGTTTACTAAAATATTACAGTTAAAAAGCAACTGAGCCTCCATTTGAACAGAGAGAATAAAGATATATTTTACAGCAGGATGTCAGAACAAACTAAAATAAATGAATTCTGAATTAATGTGGTGTAGCCGGTAGAGATTTTCTGTCTTTATTCTCTTAAAAAACATTTTTACCTTGGGCTCAGTAAACAAACAATGCGTGTTTCGTTGAAAGATTTAAAGTCTGTCACTTAAATCTCCCAGCACGGACTCTTGTTCTGCCCAGTCCTACCCTTAAGAGACTGAAGACCTATGTCTTGGGTGGCCTAAAGCCTCCCCAGAAAGCTTTCCAGGGAGGTCAGGCTTATGATTACTACATGACAGGATACAGACAAGAGAGTAAGAGCCTCTGCTGAACGTGTGTTGTACTGAAAATATTGTGCCCTAGAGAAAAACCTATCACTGAAATATGTACCAATAACTCAAGACCCTTTAGTCAGCCTTGAAATGTGGGCCTGCTGAAGTTTAATACTAGAGGACTTGCATCAAAAAGAGAATGTCTTGTAATAACACAGTTTCTTTGCAATGTCGTTTCCCCTTATCTCGAGCCCAGACTTCAAAGTCTGGCAACCACCTCCTGCAGTTGTAGGCTGCTGCTCCTCTTCCCTAAAGCAAGCTGCTGTGAAGCTTTAATTCTGCAGAGCTTAGGAGCTTTGCAGGACTGCAAACAAATGGCAAGGGACCGGCTTTGGGAAAACCGAGAGTTTTTAGTTGGATCATCAAAATTGGACTGCATTTAAATGCAGGAACTCTGGAGGGATTTTTTTTTTTTTTTTCTTCTAGAATAAAATGCTTAAAATTTGCATCTACTCGAGCTCCCTCCTTCCCCCATCGTAAAACCTGCCAGCCTTGAGGAGGAAAAATCATACGGTGCTTTCTGATTGCAGCTTGTTGATGTACTATTAGGTTATTAATGAGGGCATCACTGCCCTCCTTTCACAAAGGGAAAAACAAAGCATAGCAGGCGCACAGGATTATTCAGAGACAGGGACCAAGTTGTGGATGGAAGCAGGAAAGAAAACCTTTTCTCTCCTTACCCTCAGCTGTAACTAGATTCGGCCTGTTTTGCCGCAGGTGGCTTCTGATGTTAGATAACTTAAAGTAGCACGATCTGAATAATTGCAATCATTTTCCCAGACTGATTTGGGGAGGTTTGGGGGAAAAGAAGTGGTTTTAAAATATGCCCACAGATGAGTCATGCTGGTTCTATAAAAGTCATCCTTGCAGGTGATCAGCACCTCCTCTGACAAAGCACTGAAGGAGGATTTAAAAACTGCTTCAGGTCCACACACTGGAAAATGACTTCCAGAGCAAATTGCAGTGTAAAGCTCTGCCCCTGCCCTTCCCTGCCTGGCTCCCTTCTTCTAAAGGCCAAAAAAAGTGCTAGAAATAAAAACTGACCAGTTTGGCACCCTCCCAAGAGACTTCCTGTAGGTGTGGAAGGGTGGCCAGCTGAGCCATCACTTGATTCATCACTTGGGACTGTTCCTCCACTCTCTGCAAGCAGCCAAGGAGGCTCATGTAATGGAACCTCTCCATCACTCTTGGACATGGCCTGTGCTTGTCCTTTTTCCCCAGCAAAAGCAAGTGGATTAGAGGAGAGTCTCAGGAAAAAACCCATATCCTATACCTTGAGGTTTATCAACCTATATGTTTGTGCTGGTAATGCTTTGAGCATCATGGAATCCAGCACCTTTAAGATGATGTTGCTGACAATCTTTAGAGAGGGTTAAAAAAGAGACTTTCTTGCTGCAATCTCACTAGCAGTACTAGAAAAATAAATATGCAGCCATAACATATGTGAAGGGGGACAGCAGATAACAAACTTGAATGCAATTTTCTCATTTGGAAATGGCTTTTCCATAATCCCCTCTATTAGATATTACCTGACTTTTATGGATTGCTTCTAAAGTTTCAGTGAAGAGGTTGAGGAAAGCACTCAGCATGTCAGCTTACGGTTTGTTTGCAGACTAGGCAAATCTAGAGTTTTCAAATATATAACCTTGAGGGACTCAAACCTGCAGAGGTGGTCTCTGATCCTCCAGGCAGCCAGGCACATGGTAAATTTTAAGTGTGTGAATACAGAAACTCAGCCAAGTGCTTGCATAAAATCTCAGCACCTGCTGAAGTGTTTGATGGATGGCAGCCTTGCCACCATATTTTCAGAAGTATTCTGATGCCAAAAATGCAAATAAGCACCCTACTGAGATTTTCAAAAGCAATTTGGCCTAGATTCCCGACGAGATGGAGCCATTGCATATCTGAATGCTCAGCCCTTCAGAGTGAAATTTCCATTCATCTAATCAGGGTTTTGAATGCACTTAAGTGCCTGAAATTCCAAGAATTGGCACCCATTTTCAAAACCACTTCCAGTATTTTTAGCAGACCTTTGTTCTGGCAGTTCCATATGGTGGCACCCTGATGCTGCCATTTCCATGCACTTCAGGTAGGTGATTCTAGGTCCAGTTGTATGTTGAATATAGTGAAAGGAAAGTTTGGAATGAGAGTGAAAGGGAAGTTTGAAATAACATTTATTTTTCAATAAACGGTGTCCTGTTTTTAAATGGAACTTCTCTTCACAAAGAATTTTAATCATTTGGTTTGATCTTGATCTTGGTTTCCCAGGAATTTTCTCTAGGCAAGCATCAAGTGTTACCAAAATGACTATGACAGTGGTTCTTTTATCAAGTCTAGGAATTTAGTAACAGCTCTGATCTTGCTTTCTATACATCTTACAGGAATAATAATGGAAAACCCCTCAGTTTTCTTTAACTCTAGAAAAACACAAATAATCCTGGTACGGTTAATTTTACTGCTTTTAATATAAAACCTAAGACAGTGGTAAAATAGGATGAAATAAAAAACTGTGTGCTGGAGACCAATGGCAGGAATGGAGCTGTAGTCTGGGAGCTCCAGATATGAGAGCAACTGGAAAAGAAAGAGCTGATCCAATGAATTGGTATTTCCATTAGCTGAAGGAGAGAATTGGGCACTGCACAGGGAAAAGGAGCTCTGGTCAGCAGTTCTCTGAGTATTGCAGATAGCTCCAATCAGCTGTGTTTGGAGAGGTTAATTTAAACCCAAGCATCATGGAGCAGAGAAGCCAGCACGGTAGGAGACACCTCTTTTGAGAGAAGTGTGCTTTGATTAGTCTATTAATGAAAATGCCAAGAGCTTATTATTCTTCTCAATAAACATAAGGCAGGGCTAAATTCCAAAGAGAGCAAACAACTGAAAAGGGAAGGAGAGATAAAAGACAATGATAGCAGAAGGACCATTGTGTATAAATAGGTACAAATAAGACTGGGGTGGCAATTAAGCTTCTGATAATTCAGGTTGAAGGTCTGCAGTGTATTTCACCCAGACCAGAAAAGAAAGAAAGCCTAACTAGTTCTAAGAAGAACTTTACTCAATTTATGAATAAGATATTTGGTGACACAAAGATGTATAATAACAGGTGATTTGACTTGAGGAGCCAGGAGAGTCCTTTCAGACCCACCTTCTCATGAATTTCTGTTGACCCATCTCTAAGAGCAGACCAGGACAACCTTCTTACAGATTATTTTTATCACTTGAGGAGTTAGTTTCTGGGGATCTGACCTAGTATTAGTAGGAGATATCAGCAAGGAAGGAGATTTCTGTGCTCTCTGATATGTGAAATTGTAAGTCTGACCCAATTTTGTTAGAGTGGTGCTAAAGCAAGGAATGAAGCAGAGCTCAGGCTCCACCTGATCTTCTGTGTCTGAAAGCCAGCTAGCTGCATCCCCAGGTAAGGCTGTGGGCATTAAAACAAGGAGAAGCCATCAGTTAATGAGAAAGAGAGCTCTTATCAACATGAAATAGTCTCACAACATTTGAGATGCAGCAAATGGTTTTCTCCCTGCTATTCTTGAAATCCGCCCAAACCCTTTTTGTGTGAGCACTAAGAAATGAGTATGTTGAGTCATCAGCTACGGAAGCAGGTAACAATCCGCTCTCATCGTGCTGAGTCTTTTGGGGGCTTCTCCAGTCATTAAGAAAGCAAAGGCTAAAAGAAAACAATCCTTTCTCTGCTTGACTCTTCAGAAAAATATGAGAGCAGGCCATGTAGCTATGGGAAACAAATTGGGCATCTGAGACAACACACACTCAATGGACACAGCAATGCTATTTGAGTTTAGAGTAGGCTGGAAGTAAATAAATAACCAACAACAGGGGTTTTTTTGAAGGGATTAGAGGGGGTTGAACGTTGTCAGAGGTGGTGTTTCAGTGACAATGAGAAATGCAGAAAGAGGAAGTAAATAACTGCTGCTGGCAGGAGAAAAAAATTCCACAGGGAGCTGATCCACATGACGAGAATTACAGGAACTATAGAAGAACTCAAGGGGCTACTAAGCTGCAGTAAAAAAACATAATAAAGTGACCTGGCAATCAGATGAAGATGAAATCAGCTCAGGTAGGCACAGTGAAGGTTAAGCAAATAACAAACTTATACGGAGACTCCAGTGGAAAAGAATCAGGTAGCAAAGGAATCAACAAATGCAGTATTATGGAGTCACAGCTGTATCCTGTTTAGAAATGCAGTAACATATTCTGACAATAAATGACTAAATGATGATGCTGTTACTTTCTGGGTGAGTCTCACCCCTATTGTCTGGTATGCCCAGAAGAATTTAAAGGAAAAAGTAAAAATGAGGGATTGATGGACTATCTCTTGAGGAATTAATTCATAATGGGCAGTCTTGTCTGAGGCAGGGGTCCTCCCAAGTGGGAGCATTCCATAGAAAACTTTTTACTGTACAAATTCCCTTCAAACTAAAAGCAAAAAGGGTGCTTATTCCCAGAGGCATCTTTGAAGACCTTCCTGCTGGGAGAGAAATAAGGTCCTGATGCCTGAGGATCAGCCCTGTGACATTCTCCTTCCTCTGACCTTGGGATGAAAGAGCACCCACACAAAGCAGATCAGTCAGTTCTGGAGGGAGCTTACCTGCTATTTCTAAATACCCAGCACTAACAACCAGAGCAAAGCTGGGGCAGGCTTTCACTGCAAAAAGGAGCTGGAGAGCATGTGAGAGGAGTGAATCATTTGTCCTTTCATGTATTGAGAATTTCGGCACCATACCCCCACCTTTTGCTTTTCTCTATACGCAAGAAAGGAGTCATCCCTTCTGCCACTTCTATTTATAAATAAAGCTAAATTGCTGAGTGCTAAAGAAAAATAAAAGAAAGAGGTTGGTCAGCCTGGATTTTAAGCAGGTTGTATCATACCCAATATGCATGGCATGTTTAACTCTCAGCTTAAAGAGCACCACTTTGCAAAAGCCTGGAATGCCCCCAGTAGTTCTTCTTTTCTATTGTGGAGTCTTTGCCACTATTTTTCAGCTCAAAAATGTGAATGAAGTTATGCCTTGCAAGCAGCTCTGTAGTGTATTGCAGTAACAAGCGGAAAAAATCCATCATAATGTTTCTTTAATGCCCTTGGTATCCTTCAGAAAGTCTGTGTGCTGAAATCTGTGTGAAATAAACACTTTCCCTCCACTTAAAAAATAGACAACAAAACAGGGAGATCTGTAAATATGAGCATCATGCTGTGAATCATATGGTAGGTTTTGTTCACCTTTATGATATGAGCAATATAATAAGCCCCTCTAACCACTGTTTCTCCTCTTAAATAGCATCATGTGCCGTCAGCATGGGACTACAGCAGGAGAAAGGCAAACTTGGTGTATGCAAAGCAGCAGAAATTACCCCAGTGAAATAACCTTGATAGAATAACCACTTGTCAGTGCTGGCAATCTTGGCTGCGATACGAGTAGTTGAAGGTCTGGCCAATAGCTGTTTTTTTAGGGCAGATAAAATAACCTTTGTGCCATGGTGTGTATTTCTGGGTAGAGGAGGTTTATGGCATTTCCCCACCAGCCACAGATGATGCTGCACAGGGACCAGACTGTGACATTCTTTCTCAAATGCTTCTTGCTTTACGATACACAAATGTCCCCTTGATCTAAGTGGGACTGGCTGTTCTTTATGAAGAAGGGGGGGAAGGAGAAAATTCTCTGCTTTTTTAACATGAAACTTCACGTCCTGCTGACAGTGTTTTGTGTATAAAGCATATAACTAACTCCAGGTTGTGTGGCTGCAGGACTGAGGTGGCAGAATTGGCTTTAGTGCTGAGTGTTGCCACAGCTTAATAAGCTCTACTTTAGCAGTGAGATGTTTGTGTCAAAAAAATCTGATCAGGACAAGAATTTGGATTGTACATTTGCATCTTCAAATGCGAAAGAGGACAGAAAGGAATGTTAATTCTATTAGAAACAAAGATATTCTTTTATCTTCCTAAAGTCTGTTGTACAGCTCAAGTCTGTAGCTGAAGTTTGTCTTACAGAAGTTTTTAGTTTAGGTTTTGTGTGATGGAAATAAGATGGGTCATATTTCTAGCCTAAAGAAAACTTTTGAACACTTTCAGGGGAGCAAAATTTGCCAAATCTGTCAGGTCCATAAAGAGACGTTCATCCCCAGTAGCAGAGCAGCTCTGGCTCTGTGCCTGTCTGTATTATCAGGTGTAATCAGCACTGTCATTTGCTCTTTGGGTCAGAGGTTCTGTCTTGCTTGGATTCTCTAATCCTATGAAAACTGAAGGGAAAGTGAATGATACGAATATGGAATTAGCAGGTGTTCTAACTCAGTGGCAACTCCTTCTACCTGGGGGCTTCTCTCCTCTCCATTAAAGCTCCCACATTGACCCCCAGGGCTGGTTATAGATCTGCAGGACCATGGTTCAGCCACGTAATCCCATTCTTGGTGTTGCTGGAGGTGGCACTGGGGTGGCCCTGGCCTGAGCCACAGGGATGCTGTGCCGACCTCCTTGAAAAAAAAAGGCAGTTTGCTGCTGCCTATATAACTGTGATAGAGAATCTCACCTCTAAAAGCTCTATGTTATACCCAAAGAGAGAGTTGTGGACTCAATATTTTTTTTAATTGCAGTTTTACTGGGGCTTTTGAAAAAAACGGGTTTATTCTGTATCCAGTACTCAACCCACTGCCTGTTTGCACCTGTAGCTTCTTGAAGTGCATTGAAGTGCAATGCCCACAGCAGGAACAGATATTTCACTTTCTCAGAGATGCCACTTCTATTAGCCTGCACATCAATAACTTGGGCTTTTGGTCATTCAAAGCCAACAGCACAAGGCCTCAGGAAAGAACTGGAGAGAAGCAGCTGTGTTTCCTTAGGGATGTCTGACCTCAACCTGCTTCTCCTGCCTCCCAGCAGTGCAAACACTTTGAGAGCACCCATTTTGGAAAAAGTACTAAGCACCTTTACCTCCCACTAAACATGTGAGTGCAGGCACTTACTGTTGTTTCAGCAGCTGCTCTCTGAGACTAAAGGAGATAGAGCTTCTCCAAATATCTAGCTAATGTTTCTTCCTTGCTAGGGGTTGCTAAGTAGCAGTTTTTGTCAACCTCCTATCTAAGAATATAAATTCTGTGATTTGCTAAGACACCCCTGAC
The DNA here is from genome assembly GCA_013399855.1 of Oxyruncus cristatus. Taxonomy (NCBI): domain Eukaryota; kingdom Metazoa; phylum Chordata; class Aves; order Passeriformes; family Cotingidae; genus Oxyruncus; species Oxyruncus cristatus. The sequence goes on along the minus strand of VXAY01001561.1, from coordinate 3,225,728 downwards.
GAGAAAATGGCTCTGATTCCTTCAATACGCAGAAAACTCGTAACCGGTTATTGCTGGGGAAAAAGCATTAACATTAGCATTCACAATCTGGGAAGGAGAGGCTTCTTCCTCCTATTTTCAGAGGAATAATTTAAGAATTGCATTAAAACAGTCTAGTCTACATGCAAATTTGATTTTTGACCTTTTGTGCTAATCAACAGCCATGGTGCTAAAAAGCTGTGTACATTATCGAGGAAAGTATGGAGTAGAATTAACTACTATACCTTTAATATGGTTGTAGCTGATCTGAAGGTTATTCCACATACTTCAATACACGGAGTTCAGGATCTGAACCACTAGAAATGCTTAAAGTAGCAATTATTAGTTCTTAGTGGAGACCCTGGTGGTAGGTGTAGTATACTATGGGTATTAAACATATTAACAGTAGCTTTGGTGGTTATATGAAGCAGGGATATAATATAATAGGCCATAAAGATTTGAGAAAATTGCATGTAAAGTAATTTTGAATAAACTGGGTACACTGTTAAATAATTAGGACTATTTCTTAAAGGTATCTAAACCCCATTCAGCTCCTAACAGAATTCATGGAACACAATTTCTGGACACAGGAGGAGCACGTGCAGCATGAAGTACCCACCAAAAAGCACAAGTCATTCACACACACACACACACACACAGAGAGGCTTCTGCCACCCCACACACTACACATCAGAAAGGAATCTTATCCTCACACTTATTCTGGTGCTTCTTATAAAATCCATTACTGGCATGATCTTTTTCCCACTGCTTTCTCCCAGTCTTTTTTTTCTTCATCCATAGTAGGACTGAAAGGTGCTTTCTGGTCTAGGAAGTGAAATCACAAAACCATAGACTGTGTTTAATTCCACAGAGGATCTATCAGGCTGAGGGTAAATTGGAGGAGGAGTGAAGGGGATGGGGAGAGCTGTCTGGGCAGTCAGGGCTGCCAGCACAGAGAAATGGGCCCCAAGAAACCCCTCAACCCTCCTCATCCATCAAGGATCATGGAGAACACCCTGAGCTATTCCAGCCATTAAGCAAGTTGGTGTACCTGAAAAGATTGGCTGTTTTCTAGTTAAAGACCTTTCCAATTTCTTTCCAATGTATTTGTTTCTGAAATCTGGAGTAAGTAAGTACTGCTGGGTAGGTGGAGATGCAGCCATGTCTGGCCACATGTAAATTCCATGATGATCTGGAACAGGGAAATGAAAATAATTTCCACTAGCACATTTCAGTTGTAAGAGAGGTTACTTTTTTCTGAGGGGAAAAAAAAAAAAAAAGGAAGTCTAAAAAGGAGTGAAATGGATTCTAGAAAGCTTGACAGAAAAAAGGTGACGAAAGCAACCCATCCAGTTCTAACAGTGTTTTGAAATTTCAGACTTTGCAACCTTTTGAATTTGCAGCTTCATTTTTGCTGATGCAAAAGATAAAGCATGTTCTTCCCATCTATGCACTTTTCAATGTTGATCATCCAAAGCATTAATAACTCAACCCTTCAGAACATAACATCCGGATGTTTTAACTGCAAAAGAAGCTATTTTGTTGTTCCCTGAATTTGTTCCCTGAATTTGTGAGGTTTAATTTCCTACAGATTTGTGCTTTTGCCATCACCACCACCATAATCTCAAGTTTCCTGTGTGTCCTTTCTGATCCACCCAGCTGACATGTGACAGCCTGTGCTGTGGCATGTCCTGAGTCTGTGACTGCTGCTGTCAAAAACCCTGTGTGTCAGCTGAGTGGGTCTGCCCTGACCTCGGGAAGGACAGATGTTCAGAGCACTTCCACGAACCACCTTTGTGTAGGGAACTGGACCAGTTCTATCCTCCCTCCCCTTCCCCTGCAGAAAATAAACCTAGATTGAATGTCAGTGTCACTTTTCACAAAGGAGTGCTCCGTTTGCAGGGAGCTCTGCTTTTAAGATGCCAGGCTGTGCGGTCACAGTGACAAATGGACAACCCCACTCGGTGCTCTCTGGACTTACCCCGACATAAATCAAAGCAAGTGGACCTGATATTTCCCTTGCAGCATATTCTGCTTCTGATGGATTCCCAATTTTGTGACAAACTGCACTGTGCACTTGGATTTTGGTGTGTATCTGCTCCTTTTCCCTGGCAATAAGAAAACTTTGAAATCAATTCAGCCCTTACACTCCAGCAGAACTGGGACTAAAATTGGACAGATATTTGTTACAGGATAGGAAGATTATTTAAAATAACATGTTCGTGAGATGCCTGGTATTTCACACCCACGATTAAAATGGGGCTTAGCTCCTATTTTTAATTTCACCTGTGTGAGATACAGACCTGCAATTTGGATTCTGACTTGGTACCACACTGAGCTTGGAGTTAGTCTTCTTTGGGTGGGCACTGTGATTTTCGGTCAGATCTGAATAGTTAAGTTGAGGAACCTCTATTGTCTCAGCTGATTTCACCTAACACTGTTTCGAGTTATCTCAGCACCAAGTGTAGGGAAAGGAGCCCTGTCTGTCTGTCTGAGAGGGTTTCCAGGACAGGTCTGACACAGATATTGTTTTTTTCCTTGTCTTCTATACCATTTTATTCCCAGAAACTTCAAGGGTCCCAAAACCTGCACTCAGAAAAACTTGGATAAAATTGAAGCAATTATTTTAACTGATACATTAAAACATATTTTAAGGCAGAACTGTTCAATCTGTTTTACAATTGACTGTATATTTATAAAATTCTATAGGACTTGAATCTTTTACCCCTCCTTTTTTTACTTCTTTCTTTTTCCTTAGTGGGAGGCATAAGAAAATGACTGATGACATTTTCGGTCTCATTTGGTGATTTATGAAACAAAAAATCACTGAGTTTGCTTATGTGCTTCTGAAAGTCTCACCCTTGCTGTAAATTGAGGGAGTTTTATTTTATGCTCCTTTTAATGCCATTACTTTTGTCCCAGAATATTCTCCTCAGTCACACCAGCAAGTAAAAGGAAGGCAGGGATTCTACAATTCTCATGATAAGTAACTCCTCATTTTCTCCCTTTGAACAACCCCAAAGCTCTTGCCAGTAATCCAAAACATGGGTGCTCTGCAACTTGCAAAACACGATCTAGTTTTATACTGCTTTTCTAAAGCAAAACAAACATGAACAAAGCAAGTTTACTTGTGCTACCTATTAGCACAGTTTAACGGTAAACACTTGGTTTCCTAATTCCTATTAGTGTTTCAGAGGTAGAATTTATTTTATTTTATTTCCTTCTCCAAAGATGCAGTGTGTCTCCTTTTGGAAGCCTGATTTATCCATTGAGTGCTGGGCTCGGCGGGGTTGGAGGGAGCAGGTAGCCTCTCAGCCTTTTGGATGACTGTGTTGGAAGTGGCAGTGGGAGGTGAGCTCCACAGCCAGTTTGTGTGACGAAAATAGAGGCTTTCCAGAATTTGACGTGGGAAATGTACTTTTCCCTTTGTGTTTCTCAATCACCAACTCAAAGCCAAGTGTTATCAGGGTCAACTGTGTTCCAAATCACCTGGTGAATGACAGGAAGAAATGCCTTTTATCCTCCTGCCTCTCTTTTGCCAAAATGTCATATCTATTCCTCTTGAAACAAGCCCATGGTCACCAGAATTTAAGCATCTGTTTGCCCCAGGAGATGGTATTTGAGTTGACTGTGCTGGGAGATGATAACAGGTTCTGATAAAGCCCTTGTTCACTCTGGATCCTACTTGTCATCAACAAGCTAAAGGAAACCTGGGAGTCTATTCCCATCCATGCAGCTGAGATGCTCTCAAAGGTGGTGGGTGGTCAGCCCAGTAGAGCTCATAAAAGGGAAAGGTAATTTTGGAAAGGGAGGGCCCTGCTGCAGGTATGACCATCGGTGGTCATGGAAATCCATGGAGAGGGGAATGAGCTGGAGTGTCCCTGTCACCACACAACAATGCAAACCTACCTTTGAACACAAGATTAACTGCAATAAGGAAATCCAACAACGGAAATATGGCGCTTCATGGATAAAAATAATATATATGGGGATTTGCATTATAAAGTCTGTACTTTGCCTGAGTACTCATTTTGATTACCTAAATCACAGACAATCACAGAGCAGATCTCAGAAGACAGTTTTCCCCCCAGAAGTGTAGAAACCTAAAGCTTCAGAGTCTCTCAACCTCTTTTTAAGTCAGACACGCACACAAAAAGCACACAGTGCTTAAGAACATGTGAAATCTGCTGTTACCTGTAAATACGTGCTGCGTATAATCAGGGTACCTTTTAGAAAAGGTTTTGTCTGCCTCCTTTATTTTGGCCCTCTCATCTCCTTGCATAGATGGTTTGTACATAACCAAAAAAAGATATTTCTCTCTTGAAAGCTTCTTGAATTAAAGCCTAAAAAAAGGCAAAGAAATTATACATTTCATGTTGGGAAATGGCTAGCTAAAAAAAATAAAATACCCCCTCTACTTTCTCTGATGATATTTTCCCTTTAATAATTGCACAGTCATGCAAAGATAACATATTTTGATCTTGAATATTAATTAGAGGGGAATTTAAATTAGTTCCAGAAAACACTGCCTATCTATACTCAGAAAATCAATTTAATATAGAAAGAACATTTGTAAACAGTTTTCAGTGCAGTGAGCCTATGTCCTCAATGAGGAGAAAAGTATTAGCTAAATTATCTTTTAGATGAAAAGAAAAAGTGATTCCATGCTCTCTGAAGGTCACAGCTTTCATCTCAGGGTTTTATTCAGTCCTTGGGAGCTGGTTAAACAATGCTAAGCATTCACATTACCCCTTGGGTTGGCATGAATCAGACACTGTGCCTGTACGGAATATTAGTCTTAAAATATTGCATTTAAGCACCGTTTGCATTAAGAGTAAAATTCACTCCTGTGCAGAGGGCAACATGAAGCTTATGAACCTTTTCATCCCTTAAAAATGACTTAAATGATTCACTGTGCTGGTGTGATGTGGAGAGGTGGATTTCACACTCGGTGGACCCCAATGAACTGGTGCTGGAGCTGCCAGGAGGAGCTGCCAGACTGGGAACAGCAGTGCTTGGCCCTATTATCCATCAGGACAAGGGAGGCTGAGCTGCAGCTCCTCCTGGGCTGGGCTTTGGCTTAAAACCACGTTCAGTGCTGCTGCTGCTGCTGCATCTGCTGATAACAACAATTTTGTCTTGAGGTGGGCATTGCTTTCTGAAAACTGGGGGAACTGCAAGGCTTCGTTAATGTATCTGGGCCAAAGCATAAACCTGGTTCACAGTGACGGGGCTAACACAAAGTTAATGGAGATGGTCAGAAAAGCATGATGTGAAAAGATATATGTGTTTTCATATATAACCATATATAATCATACAGGGAGTATGAATCTCCCAGATCCCCTTATCCACTGATGTGATTCACAGAAGGTATCACTAGGGGTCCAGCTTCGTGTTTTATTGACAAGCACTCATGTTTGTTCTCCAGTCTATCCTCCACCTATGTAAAATCATCCAAGACACAGTGTGCCTCCGTGAGTCACTGGTTTAGCTGATGACTGTTCCCACCAGCCCAGAATGGAAGGCTGAGAGTGCCAATTAGTTAAGTATCCGTGTCTTTCTCTCTAATGGATTTAGAAAACAGAACTTCTGATATGGTCTTATGCCAGTTTATTTCCATCCTGTTTATTGGTATGGGTTGTGCAGAAATACCATAGAAATGCTGTAATTGTTTTGAGTAGATTTTGGGATAGGCTGCCACACGTGCACCCTGCGTGCTCTTACACTGAACACTCTGCCTGGATCTCGAGGGTATCAGTGGGGATCTGTTTATATTTTAGAAATCTATATTTAGTCAGCCTATTATCCTGTATTTATTGGAATGGAAGAGGTCTGGAGTGGCCAGTTTAGCCCTGGAGAATCAGCAAGACTCAAATCTGTGGAATAGTATCATGACCACCTGGGGCAACAATAACATTCCGCCCAGGTGAGGAGAAGTTCCAGCTTTCCATGGGCACGACCATGTTATCCATGGTTAATGCCACAGATCTGGAGGTATCAGACCAGAAAATAGCAAGTGTGTCCTCCTGCCAAGAGCTTTGGGGACACACAGATGGATCCGTGCCCGTTCCCTCCTGTGGGAAGTCTGCATTGATTCACAGGAAAGTGATTTCAGGTTTTCTTATTTCTATGGACTTCAATTATCTTCTTGTTCAGGGCCCTTAGAGGATCAGCAATAAAACAGTGCTACCAATCTGACTTCCCAAGGTAAATTTTTAAAAAGCAGAGGCTTCCTTGTTCAAGTTTTGCTGAATTTCACGTGTAAATATCGGCACAGAATTAGGCCAGCCTTAATTTGTGTGAGACGTTGGGTATTCTCCTTCTTTTCTATATCTTGGCAGCCCTTTCGTAATCTGGATTGATAAGTGCATGTGAATGTGGTTTTGGGGTGTATCCATACACTTCAGATTTAAAATAAGTGTAATGAGGAAGATGAAAAAGTGAGTGGCTGGACCAGACAAGCTCTGTATTCTGCTTGCAAAGTTCACTCTTGGATTTATCATCCTCAAGAGCAGCTCAAGGTCACACCCATGGTATCTCTGCATTGCCATGTGCCCATGGCTACTCTGCACAGAAAATAGTGACCAGCTCTGGGGGCTATAATGGTAAAATGTCAGCCAGTAGGGAAAAGAACAGATTCAATTTCTGGTCCATACTATTGCTGAAGGTGTTCTTATTGTCACCCAAGAGCATTTATTTTCCCCGGGCTACTGACCCTGGACATAGTCACTATTTGTTTTACTATCCTCTCGGATTTTTATGCGGTGAAGTCTTTAAAGATATGAAACTTCAGCCCGTAAAAACTTCTGAGGAGAAAACTTTTTACAGTGAAATCCCAAAGGATTTTTCTCCTTAAGCCTTTATGCAGTGAAGTCCATCACTGTGGATAAATATCTGCCAACAGATCCAGGAAACAGGGATGCCTACAGAACATTTCCTGTGCTGTACCCTGTGCAGTTACTTCAGATACAGTCACAGTGTGGAGAGGACTGGAAGGGCTCAATGGACTTTCAGGAAAGTCCTTGTAAAAGTGGGCAGGACAACTGTTTTTTTCCCATTTTCATGTGTTTTGATGTCCACGCATTGGAAGGGTCCTTTCTACAATGTCCTGTCAGATACACCAGGGAGGATATTGCTGTTCTGCCTTTGGAGTGGAAGAATCTCAGGCTCTCTCATGAGTGTGGGGGCAGCTGCTAAACTGATAAAATGATAAAGAAAGATGATTTTTTTTTTTTTGGTGTGCCTCTTTTGTGCATCTTGCAAGTGATCTTTGCAGTGATATCACATGGTGCTACACTCCAGCCCTTCGCTCCAGCAGAGTTAGAAAATGTGAAGTCCTTGAGATGACCTTCAAATGGAAGAAAGAGCTCCTCTAGCACTGTATTATAATGTAAGGACTATGATTGACATGAGGCCACTGATTTTGGTGATTTACCTCAGTTGTGGACAGAATCCAGCTTCAGAAAATATGCAAAAACTTGTTTAAGAAGAGGCTGCAAAGTAATCTGGTGATAGGAAAGATTTCTTTTTGTAGTTACGGGACTGTCTCATGCTCTGCAATGTCAGGAGGTTTATATCCCTGTTTTGGAAGTGTGGGGAATAAGAGAAAGTCTGCAGAGAAACCATCTGGAGACAAAGTGTCTCAAGGAGTATTTATATTGTCAGCACTTCTATTAAAATACCAATTAATTCCTTCATGAAGCACAAGCTTGAGGGATGCCTCAAATGCAGGTTTGAGGGATGTACACTGCTATCGTGACAAATAAAAAGCCAAAACCCCTTCCTCAACAAAAAATTTTGCTTTGATAAAGGTTTTAAATATATATTTGACCCAATCCCACCTCATACTCTTCTCTGAGCATCTTGGCTATGCAATATCCACGGTTTTATTCCCTGTGAGGATGGTGAGGACCCGGCACAGGTTGCCCAGAGAAGCTGTGGCTGCCCCATCCCTGGAAGTGTTCAAGGCCAGGTTGGATGGGATTTGGAGCAACCTGGGCTAGTGGAAGGTGTCACTGCCCATGGCAGGAGGGTTGGAACAAGATAATCTTTAAGGTCCTTTTTAACCCAAACCAGTTTGTAATTCTGTGAGTCAACACTCACCAAAATTCTGTTAAGAACTCATAAAATGAATAGGTAGATGCACAAGAAACAAAGCTTTCCCATGCCAGCTTTTGATGGTGAATGGTGTAACTGCTTCAGGATTTTTAAGAAGCTCTTGAAATTTGCCTGCTTAGAGAGACATAGGAGAAGAAAAATGGCACTGTAGTGAAAAAGTCATCATAACAGTGACAGTAGATTTCCCTGTCACAGTCCCTAACCTTAATCCTCTTTAACTACAGAAAGGTTTAATTTGGAAAATCCAATTATCTTGACATCTAGAATTAGCCAAAAATTTAGATATCTTCCTAGTGCCTTATCTTGCAGCTGCAGTGCACACTCAGCCCCTGTCTCATTTACAGTACAGCAGGAACCCATGCTTTTATTGATGATTTTTATTAATGCAATGGTATCACTCAGGGTAAAGTCATTAGCCTCTTCCATGAACTGCTTCCACTCCTAGGCTGGTAGCTGGAATTACGGGTGCACTGCAGTGCAACCTATGTGCTTTTCTCTATATCTTTCCAACCATAAAGAAGTCTCTGGCAGCCCTGCCATAAGTCTGTGGCTGTTGTGATATGAATATCTTCTCACCAGCATGATCTTCTTACATAATTTTTTTTTGGTTGTTGTTCTGTGGGAAAAATAAGTAGACAGAATGCTGGAGCACATCCTTTTCTCAATATGTTTATGGTATGAATAAATCATGCATTATACAATAAATGAGAACTTTCTGCTTATCTGCCATGTAGTGCCTCCCCATTAATGTAGGTCACATCAAATATGAGCTTATTTAGGGTCTTAAGTTATTAACGTATTTAAGTCTCTGCGAGTTATTTTGTATGCAGTGTGTTTTGAAAGCGGATTTGTGGAGCTCCACAGCGATAGAACCATGTCTTCCCAAAAGCAGAGGTACTGCAGATGTGTTGCCTTAGGCTTCAAGACCTGTTTGATACCCTATTAAGTCTCTTTTTATGTTTTGGAAGAAAAGAAATCCATGTTTTATGTCCTTTCAAAGAGATCACTATTCATTAAAGAAAAATCCAGGAATACATAGCACATGGAAAGGCTGAAGGCTGCTCGGGAAAATCCCTGTCTGTGACGCCTCTGTGAACATGCCAATTATCCTCTACATTAATCCAGTGTCCAAACCCATAGTTTTTAACCAGTTTTGCTAACACTGACACTATTTTAAAGATGAGAGAGTTTTCGTGGTGAGGAATACCCTGATTCCAGCGAGGCAATTCACTGCGGCTGCTCTGAGCAGCAGCTGCCTTTGCAGTGCTTGGAGAAGCCTTTTGCCATCCCAAGTCCTCAGCACGTGTTGGGACAGCTCTGCAGGGCTCCTGCTGGGTCAGGAATGGGTCACAGTTTAGCAGGTTTTTTTTGTGAAAGGGGATTATAAACTGTGCTTAGCTGAACAGCTTTGGCAGCCTGGGCTCAGAGAGGTGTCTGAACTCAGACAGGCAGAGCTAAAGCTTGAGGATCATTGGGTGCTTTATGTGGATGTATTCACATCCCACTGACCAACATCTGGATGCTGCATGCATCAGGTGGTTCAGGCAAGTGCTTGAGAGACAGGGCATGAGCCTGGCAAGGAAATACTCCCGGGAGAAAGGTGGGATATTTGCTGTAAGGGGTTTTCAGGGTTTTTAACCTGCAGGGGAAAAAAAAAAGGCTAAAAAAGGCAGAAACTAACTGAAAGAAGTGTCAGTCCTTCCTAGCACTGAGCTCAACATCTTTTGGGAACTTGACTTAAATGTGAGGAGATGAATCAGACAGCCTGAGATGGTGACTGATGTGGTTAGCCTGTCAAATGGACAGCACTGCTCAGAGGGTCAGTGAAAAATCATGCCTGAGTCATTGCAACAGTAAACTACTTGATGTGGCTGAATGGCTGCTAATTTAGTAGAAGACAAGCTGACTGTATATAGAGATGTTTCTGAAAAGTGACTCAATCTATTTTTGCACAGTGTGCTCTGTGGTTCTACAAGAGCAGATGTGCAGACGAAAAGCCACATCACCAGTAATGATCCCGGGAACAGCACACACTCCTGCCTGTAGCTTCATTTCCCCCAAGAAAGGAGAAGGTATGCAAAAAGAAAAAAAAAAAGGAAAGAGGATAATGGATGTGAAAGTTCTTAAGGACCTTAGCAACTCAAGGGAACAATAAGGGCCTGAAAACAGCACCAAATGTCTTGGTTTCTGCACTGGTTTCTCAGGTGTCTTTTGTAAATCTTAAAACTCCGCTTTGTAACAAGTAAAACCCAGAATGAACTGAAAATTCTGCTTATGAAATATGCACATTACTTTTGAGCTGCCCCGTAGGATTTTCAAATGGTCTGGAGCTTTGCTGACCAGGTTGTTCCTGTTGAGCATCTTTGAGACGTGATTTATGGGCCCCCCTGTTAACAGTTACAACCATAATTGGGTTGGTATTTTGTTTCATATTGGGATTTCAACAGCTACCAAATACAGCAAGGTATGTGTTTGCCTATTAAATTCAGCTAGTACTAAATAAATCCATCTTTCTTCAAATTAGGGACAATTAATACATCTGTCTTAATAATTGTGTCATTTAAACTAATACCGTCTCTTAGCATTTTGATTCTATTAGTACTTATTCTACTGTGAATTATTGGGTACCAGTAGAATAGAAGTAGGTAGAAAATATGTGGAGGTAGATATTATTAAAAAAGAAAGAATGCAAGAAAAATGTTAAATTCCTTGGATTTGTACATGTAGAATTGTTTCTGGAATGGAAATTTCAGCAATAACAACAGCAACAAAAAGCTCCCAAATCAGTACCAACATGATAGAAACTCTCTGTTATGTTATTTTATTTGCTTTCTCAATCCAGTTTTCAATTACTCCTTGTTTTTACTACTGTACCTGAGAGCAGAATGATGCTGATTTTCTGCAGCTGAGAGTTATGTCTTACAAATAGTGTATTCCAAAGCCAGGCTGCTCTGAGTCCCTGAAATGGCATACACAGGAAGAGGACCATTCTGCCCTGACAAAATGTTAATAATTCTAATTTTAGCAAGTTGCTTCAGTCATGATGCAATGAGAACATAGGGAACCCATGAACTGGTCAGAAGCTGCACTGAGATCATCTGGGTAGCAGTGCACTGTCTGAGAAACAAACTGATCTTCCTACTTAGGGTCCAAAATCTTTTCGTTCTTCTGATATGCAGGATAAGGAGAATCATCACTTCCCAATTTTCCACCAGAAAATGAAAAGCTCAGTGTTTCAAGGCAAGTGTTGTCCTTAAAAATGACCATAGGTACAGAAGGACAATTGCCTATTGGTGTTTATGAAGAGGTATAAGAGAAATGTTATCTCTTTTCTGGCGTGGGAAAATGCAAAACTAACTCTTAAAGCAGCAACAAGCTGCAGAGAGCTCTGAGACAATATAGACTCAGGCATACTAGACACTTATTTCTGCCAGTACACCTACCAGTCATTGACCTCAAATGGATTTTCCCCCAGATTTGATTAAAGGCGGGACTTTATTGCAGTGAAGTGTGGCACAGCATGATCTGCTAAAATAGCTTCAAGAATTAATGAGAAATACGTTTTCTCAGTGATATGATGGCCAGGCTACCCAGAGAGGCTGCCTGTCAGCTCCTATCAGTCATTCCATTAGGAGGATTGCAAAACAGCCCTGCCGTTGCCAGCCTGGAAACCTCACGCTCCGCGGTAGGGCACGGGTCAAGCGTGAGCACACAGGGCTGCTGACGGGCCTGGGCACCAGCTGGGACTGCGCAGGAGGGTTTGGCTACCAAGAGCTTTTTCCCTTAACTTTCTTGCCTTGGATTTTCACCCCAAGGCAAGGTGTGAGATAAAGCTGAGCTCTGAAGGAGCTGACAGCGCTCACCGCTGCGCTGTAGGTGTTCAGCCACCTTGTGGGGCTGGGCTGTTGTTTGCTTTATCGTGTGACATGCAGGTTGCTCCGTGCTTGAAACAGCCCAGATTTTTTTTTTTTTGAAATGGAAGCACCTGATGTTCATAGCAGCGACCAGAGTGCAAAACAAAGGTCCGAATACTCAGACTTCCATGTGCTACTGGAAGCTTTCTCTGTGGAGTTGAGTTTAGCTGACAGAAATATCCTCAGAAACACAAGTTTCATTTTCCATCTGCTAAGAGCAGCTCCGTGATGGCTGAAATCTTGGCCAAAACACTGGGGTTGAACTGGAACTAAAGCTAAAAGCCTGGTTTACTCTAATGCAAATTAGAGGTCTCCATTTGGGCTGTAGCAAATACATGTTGGCTGCGTTCTGGAATTAAGGCTTTTAGTACAGATGGCTATGGAAGCATGCAGATATGAACCTACAAGCTTTGAAATGCTTTCCTGGGGTTCTGTTAGTTTCTGCAACATATGCAAAGCTGGTGCAACGGCATTTAGTGAGAGACTTTGGCTGGATGGGACTGACTTTGGATATACGCATAGTGGATGCTGGAGCGCAACCTCTATTATAAATTAGGCCACTTGTTTTTCAAAATGGAATAATAAAAGGAATTGTATTTGTAGTGTGCTAATGAGTCGAGACTGAGATATTTATAAATTAGGTAACAAAGGCACTTAACACTAAGATGGCAGTGCCAGATATTGGTGAAATCAGGCTGTGACTTCCAAGGTATTTGCAAAGCTCCTGTTTGACAACGTTGGGAATTTTTGACATTCTCATATAGATGTGATATATTTTTACTCCCAGAATGAAACATCCAGCTTATATTGCACAGTTTTTAGCCAGTGGAAATAGTTTGCAAAGGTGTGAGTAAAACTGGACAGTTTGGAGAGGTTTTCTTTCTGTGGGATGAAATATCACAAGCTTACTATTTGTTTTGCTGTTACCAGCTGAGCAGTGGCATTGCTGATAATAAATGCTGGGGAACTTACCTGATTACAGTAACAAGTAAGTTCAAACTTTGTCTTGCTGCTACCACTCTGAAGATATTTACCATAATGCATTTAATTTTGCCATTATTATTTATTGTGATGAACTCTATTTAATTCACCTATTTTCAATCTAACCGCCAACACACAAATCATCTAGTGCATATCTGTAGTGGGCTATGAAAAAAAGCCCATTTATTTGATGATGTGTTAACTTGGAATGCATTTTCAATCCAAGGAATAAAATATTTGAACAGAGAAAAAGGCACAACTTACTGAATAATATTATCCCTTGCAAATTACTTTTCCACTGCTCATCTGCATCATACCTTTGTCTCAGAGTAGAATGGAAGATGGGTATTAATATTCAAACCCAACACAGGGCATTAGATATTACGTATCACTGTACAGAAGATCCAGAAATAGATGATTTACTTTAAAGGGGACAATCAGAGAAAGCTAATCAAAAAGCTAATCAAAGCTGCCTTGATCGTGATCCATAGATACATATACAGGGAGAAGATGACAAGTACTTAAAGGTTCTTTAAGCTTTCAGAAATTAAGGTACAATGTAAATTGCTGGAAGTTTGGACTGGATGAGTAAGATCCCAATTTGTAAGCTGGCGGGAAAACCAGGGAAAAACCATGCATTAGATGAGCAATGGTAAATACTCTGTTCTTAAACTGCTTAAAAGAGGATTGGATAACTTTCTCAAAACCAGTCTCTGCTTTTCTCTCGTGGTACCAATGCAGGAAGTTAAGGGTGCAATTCTGTGATGTTTTTATGCGGAAAGTCAGAAAATTCACCAGTATGAGCCCATCTGGCTTAAAAATCTCGCAATACAAACCTTGCAGTGTGCCTTAGAGGAGGTACACAGTCACATGGAACAGGTTACTGCTGGAGGAGAGGAAACATGTAAAAGTTGATAATGAAGAGGGGAGCAATTTGAAGATGTTTTAAGAAGGATTTTGAAGGAAGAGGACTCCTGGCAGTTGATGTCAGGGGTAGGAGAAGTTCAAAGGAAAGTATAAGACTCATATCAGGAGAAGAAAACTGGAGGAGATACAAGATAAAGACTACTCTGAGCATGAGGAATAGATCAGAAGAGAAAAAAAATGGTGATTTAGAAGTAGGATAAATAATGAAGAGTTTTGCAGATGTAAATTAAGGGCCTGAATTTTTTGCAGTAAAGTTGTCAGCTCAAGGATTCAAGTGGCCTGTACAAAGATTTGAAGCTGTGGCAGAAGGAGAAGACAGGCTGTGAGGAGGAAAAGCCTTTCCCAGCAGTTAAAAGAATCATGAAAAGAAGAAACAAAAGTAGTCTATGACACACCAGAAGATTATACACATGACCCACTGATCAAAGCAAAGAGTGGTGTATCTAATCCAAAAATCTTTCTTCAGAGAAGGAAAAAAACAAACTGCCCTGTTCCCTTTCTATTCTCTTCCTCCTTGGAAAATGTTACTCATGGTTGTGAGCCAATCCTGGTGAGTTCTGGGGCAGAGGAGTACTTAGCAAGAAAAGCGTGCATCAATAGCTGTTGCTTTGGTTACAAAAGCACATGAGCATGTATAGTTGAGACAAGTTATTTTCAGCTTTACACCATGAAATAGAGAGAATATTAATAAAAAAAGATTATGCTACCTCTGCTCAGTCTCTCTGTGGTGGAAAGTCCCAGAGCAGCGTCACGTGCTGCATCATCCTGCATGATTGTTGCTGTGCGCTCTAATGACACAGAAGCCACCCCTGATGCTGAGTGCACAGAACTCATCAGCTGTGGGGGGGGAGGTTGTTACTGATGCTGGGGATATATCTTCAGGAGTAGCTTCTCTTGAGTGCCAGCTATTAACTTGAGTGGGAGCAGTACTGGGCACCCAGCTGCCTCTCCTGCATGTGTGTCAGCATCCCGACACCGCTGAATCCCTCGCGTAGCCCACGCTCAGGCACACACACAAAAAGCACAAAATTGCAGAGCAATCTCTGTCTCCTGGTGAAAATTGAGTACAGTGTGGAATCAAACAAATGGTTGGAACTCTACTGGCATTTGAAAGCTCCTGCAGTCAAAGATGACAGCAAACTTGGGAGAAACGCAGAGAAGGAGTGGGAACGGGGCACAAACAGCATGGTGGTGCCTCGTGGTACCACAGGGGTCCAGGGAGGCTCACACATGGACTTTCCATCAGGAAGAGGAATGAGCTGTGAGCTCTGGAGTGAAGCACTGATGAGCCAGAGTGCTACCACTGCCAAAATCATTTGGCCCTTGCTATCTGGCAAACGATGGTAACGGCTGGAAGCGATTCCATTCCCCCTTCAATTCTGGTTCATTCCCACCTTAACCCAACCACAGCTTCTGGTTTAGACTTTACAAGGAGGAACTGTGATGAATCTTGTCCTTCATGCTACTTTTTCAGCCCTGTTACATAGCAGGACAATCTAAACCCCTGGGGGAGAGGACAGCTGTGACAGCTCCCCCTTTAAATGTTTATTCTTTGAAGCTTCATGTCCATGACATCAAGAAGGGAAGTCAATGGATTCCAGTGTTAAGAGACAAAAAAAGACGTTTCATTTGAAGAAATGACCCCTTCATAAAATGTGTTTGTGAACTCACGGTTTTAAACAAGTCTGACCCAGTGGGGAAAAAAATCAAACTGTTTTGTACAGAAGAAATTCTCTGCTGGAAAGCACATAGGAAAGTTCACAGGCACTGCAAACAGTAGCCCAGTGGGTAATTCTCTGAATGAGATGCACTTTGCACTCACAGCAGCACTGAAATTCAGCAGCTCCTGGGAATGAGATTTATTCTATTTTACCCATAAGAATGCAACTAATAATAGTTTAAAAAAGGAAGAATTTACCACGTGAGGAAAGATAAAAGGTCACAATCTGAACTTTATTACTCTGGCTTACGTCAGACAGATTTTGCACCACTACACATACAGTACAGATGTCACAGATGATCTCATAGAATAAACCAAAATAAATGCCATCAGAATCAAACCCTGAAACTTTGTTGCACGGGACATACACCATTCCTAGTATCCTTAACTTCTTAGTATGGAGAACCTGAGGACGGGGTACGTTCCAGGAGCCTGAAGCAAAGAGCGCCTCCCAGCAAAGGATCCAGCGTCTCTTCACCTCCAAGGTTGTGAGCTCTCCTCAGAGCAGAAGGGACTTACATTTGTGCTGATGGGGCTGAACAACCATCTCAAATAAGTATCACTCAGGAGACAAGTCTCATTAAAGTCAATGGTCTACTCCCCACATAAGTAATCTTTGTAGAGTGGGGTCTTGCCTAGTCATCCTTCACAGAGCACTGCAGGTTCCTGTGAGACCAGTTTTTACAGGCATTTTTTCACTCCCCTTCTGGTTGAAGAGTTTGGAGAGGCGTCAGAGGATTAGTACCATGCAAATTGCAAAAGGAAAGTGTCACTAAGGTAGGACGACGTCACAAAAAATAGCTATACAGCATCGAGACTTAAATTTTATAGCACTCCATAAAATTGAAGTATGAGTCAAGGGTTAACAACCTTGAATTTTGCCCTTAAAATTAGTCCAAGGAAATCTACTTCATTATAAATACAGTGGTACTGTATAGTGTCCTGTTGATTGATATGCCCAGGAGCTACCTTTGTCGGCAGTCTTTTAAGCAGTAATCCTTCATTTTGATCTTAATAGTGAGATAGGCACCTCCTTCCTCATTGGGCTATCAATTTTTACCTGCCAATACAGATGGATGAGGTCGCTTGCTGCGTACGCGGTGCCTCCCATCATGATGAACGTACAGTCAGCAATCATGGGGCTCCTGATCACAAAAGCAGAATAAATGAGTGAGAGCAGGATGCAAATAGCAATATTTAAAGGAGGTAATATTAGAAGAGTGCAAGTTGAGGTTTGTATGAAAAGATTACACATAACTCTCAGTTTTTGTCCGCCTTTAAGATAAACACTTTTTGAGCTAGTTAAGCTATCTGCCAACAGGCAACTCTACATTTTATTTTAATAACTTTCCAGTATTTTACTCTCAGCAAATATTTAATGGCTACTATACAATATTTTAGCCGGGCTTTTTTTTTTTTTTTTTTTTGGCTTTAAATTATTTGTGGGTGAAATACATGTAAGTACATTTGTACTAGCAACAGCATCAATGTATATAATACCCTTTGGCTTGACAGTCTTGGAATATCACTTATCTATGGCAAACACAGTTATAGTTCTCCTTTGATTAAACTATATCTTAAAACCCACCCCAAACTAAAAGTAATCAACTGTCTTGTCACCTGAGTACGCTTTGGTACTCCCACTGTCTGTGACAATCATTGCATTACTCTTTCTAGGCTGAGGGATATTAAAAAACTACTGTGCAAAGGATATTAATGCAGAGTCTTAACAGACTTTGGAAAATCAGTTTGCTTTTATGGCTGCCTCTCTACACTGCTCTCTGTTTCTTTTACTCTAGAGATTCCAAATCCAATTAAATGTGACTAGATGTAATTCCAAATTGTCACTTTAGTCAATTAAACATATAATAATCTTGTGTACCTAATTACTAGCACCAAAAGTTTATTTGTTGATGTAGTCCTATCAATGTGTACTTCTGCATGTTCCCCTTATCATTGCCTATATATTAATTGTGGTTTGACATTACTGTAAATTGAATTCGAAATTTCCCCCTAGTTAAAAGTGTCTCACAAACAGTAATCCCAATCCAGTTGTAATACCCTTTCAGAATGTACTTTCCAAGGCTGTATTATGTTCTTAATGAGATACAACCAAAAATTCATGGATTTAACAATAAACATTTCAAAGCAGGCCCAGTATCAGGGGGTAACATATTGTTACAAACAGGAACTAAATCTTCCTTTAGATGTTCTCATACAGCTCCCATCAATTTCTCTGGGAGAAAAGCAATTCAGTGGGATCCATGGATTTCTGCATAAGGGTTGGATTTAGCCATAAGCTTTATCTAATGCTCATTCAAATCATTGGCAAGAATCCTCTTGACTGCACTAGAACAAAGAGCAGTTTCTAATTGAACATCGTTAGCCCAGCCGGCACAGGATGAACAAAGGATGAAATCCTCATTGCCTGGAAAATAATTGGCAAACTGCTCATTGTCTTCAAATGGTGCCAGGGTTTAATCTCAGGAATGACATACGGATCCTGTGGATGAAGCAGAGGAGGTAAGCAAAGCATCCAGCTTTGCCTGCTTGACCTGGTGATGGTTTTGAGGAAAGATCTTCTCTGTGTCCTGAGGTGCAAAGGGGAAACAACCATGTGGCACAATATTGAGGAAAGACTGAATGAATGTGTCCTGTTATTCTGTACCTTTGATCTCCTGCAAAGCTTCCAGCTCCCAAGGCAATGTCATTAGCTGGTCCATAGCAGCGTACAGGAGCAGTGGTGGCTCCTGCACCCACCTCAGCAGAAAGAAGGGACTTCTAATCTGAATATATAGCACGTCTTAAGCACTGAAGCCTTGTGGTTTTTTTGTAGCCAGAAGACATTTGCAAATGGTCATTTACAATCTGGGGTCCTATAGTTATATTGCCCCCTCAGCTGCTGTTATTTCAAAGATTAAAACTGTCAGGTCCTTAACCCTGTTGTGGCCGGAGCCCTGACAGTGGTTGAACACCATCAGCCAATACAGACACTCTCACAGAGTTCTCTGCCACCCCAACTGCAGGTTGTGGGCTGGGGAAGTCAGGATCCAACCCACTGGCAGCACAACATGACATCTAGTTTGTGACCTCCCACTCCTCAGTGGTAGCCAACACTTGCTTCTCCCAGTGTGGCACTGCTTTCAAAGGTGCACAGCGGCCTGGACAAACCTGGGATCAACCCTCACACAAGTCACTTCATCTTTCTCCATTTCTCAGCACCAGCTGTGAAATGCAGACACTCATATTTGACTGATTTACTGATTTGGTGTGTGAGTCCCCCCGGCTCAACCTTTTGCTAATCCTTCACAGCCTGCACAGCACAATGTCGCTCTGATCGTGGCAGAAGTCTCCAGGCATTGCTGCACTCCAGACAAATGCCTTTTCTCTTTATTCTTCCTTCTTAATTTGTCCTTATTTAAATAATCAGAAGCACACTTACATTTCCAGCATTCGTGCTTAGTTTTTCAACATCTGCTGCTATCCCTGCTAGATTTCCCCTGTACTGCCGTGCATTACATCAGGAATGATGAGGCACATATAGAAAACCCCTCTGAGCTTTTTGAGTGCCTCCATCCCAATTTTACTTCTCAGTTCCTCGGTCGTCAGGGAACACACACAGGTCAGGACCAATGCACTGTGACCTCAGGGCTTACAAGGGACTTTAAAAATTCTACTTTGAAAAGAAACACAAGGATTAAGGCTCTGTGTGCATGGCCTGTGTCCAACCCCGAATGTTCCCAAGTAAGAGACTTTTCGTTGAAGGCCTCCAGGTCTCAATGCACAGAACCAACGTGACGTGCAATAGGGAACTATGAATTTCCAGACACTGGAACAAAGGCGAAATTACACTGCCTAAATGCAATTACAGATCTGGGCATTGAAAAATATTTAGGAACCTGAACATTCAAAAAACAAGGGACCAATTGAGGTATTTAGGCAGGTTAAAAGCCTGGCTCCCACTGAAATACAGGAAGGCTTAAAGCACTGAGATGGGGTCCTGATTCCCAATGAGTACTTCTCCATATGGCCTGTGGAAATTCAGGTAACAAAGATTTCCAGTAA
Source organism: Oxyruncus cristatus (assembly GCA_013399855.1). Lineage (NCBI taxonomy): Eukaryota > Metazoa > Chordata > Aves > Passeriformes > Cotingidae > Oxyruncus > Oxyruncus cristatus. Next base: position 3,205,985 of record VXAY01001561.1, on the reverse strand, counting down.
GAGATTGATGAGCCCATGAGACACTCTGAAATAAGATTTAAGTAAAGTACTACTTAAGGAAATACTAGTTATGAAATCATTATTTAAGATCCTCAGCCTGTGACCCAACTCATTAACATCTTGAAAGAAGAAATCTCCTGATACATAATCTGATATTCCAAAAACCAGAATGAGGGACCACTCCCTGCCCTGTTCCAATATGAATATCATATATTAAATGTGATATGTAATGTCATGCATTGGAATCAGCTGTTATGTCATGTGGGGATTTTGGACACGCAATGTTGTTCACCAATAGACCTCAGTCTTTGTACCTTGAGGGTAACTACATAGGAGTTCAACTGTTAATCCTCCTGAGCACAAGAAACATAAGGTACAAAAGAATGGGAAAATAGCTCTCATTTAGACCATGTAATACATCTTTCTGTGTGAAATGCCATCATATTTTTTTGGTTTTACAGTTTTTAAAGATAGTGGGATTAATCTCTAATGGTGAAGAGCAGAGATACATGCATTCTTCCTACTTCTGGCACGACTATTCATTGGTACTCAGAAATATTTGCCTTGTATTTACAGAACCATCCACCACTGAATTTGAAATGCTGAAATTATGTCTGATTTTCAGGTATTCAGCCCACCAAAGAACTCTGTTAAGAGAACTGAAGCAGTTCTGACAACACATCTCTGAGAATACCTTAGGGGATGTTCAAAATACGACTTAATATGCTAATGTTTTTATTTCCTAGTTGCTAGTTTGGGCCAGTATGAACTTCCACACCATAACCGAACCCATCTGGATGATGTGGTAAGCCTGCATCCAAAGGTGTTCTGCAATCCCTGCTCAATCTGGCCACTTGGTGGTGCAGAATAATAAGATATATTTCTATAAGTGCCAGTGAAGAGCAGACCAGAGATTCTGAACTGCCTCCCTCAGCCCATCTCCAGACACACACAGGACTGTGCATGAGTCAAGGGCAGCTTTTGGTGCGTGACGGCTGCTGACACCAACAGCCAGTGCCCAGCCAAATCCTTCACAGCAGCCACGCAGGTCTGTGACGAAGGAAATGGATGGTGTGGGTACAGAAACAGGCAGAATTTTCTGGAATGCACCAAAGCGCTACATTTCCAAAGAAGAGAAGAAATTAACGCTGTTGCTAAAAATTTATGTGTTCGTTTACCATTGTGAATACTGGAAATACACGAGGGCAAGACTCAAGGTCAGCTCCTTAATCCTTGGCTGCTCCCCTTGAGCTGCAGAGAAAGGAGAAAAGCCCAGAAGGGGAGAGGAGGATTTCCCTGCAGATGGCAGAGCCTCAGGAATAATCACAGCCCATGCACATTAGAGTAACTTTCACTCTCCTATGCTATTCAGCCCTAATTGCTGCTAAGATCAAGAGCCTGATAAATGGCTAAAAATTACCTTTGCTCCCTACTTCAAGTGAGCTCACCTAGATCTGCAGTAAGTGGTTCTAATAGAGGCCCTCAGCCACCGCACTATGATGTCAATCCTGTGCAGACCTACTGTTTGAAAGGGTAAGTATAGCTCTTTTTGAGATTAACAGCACCTTTAATATTCCTGTTTAGAACAACTCTGATGCAGACACCTGGGTATTTGAGATCTCTAATACAATAGTACTGAGCCCGAGACACAAAATGCAAACTAAGCTGCTGCTCTCTTCTGGATAATGTTCCTTATTTTCTTCTGAGTTTAGAAAATGAAAGTGATGTTTATGATCCTGAAATAAGAAGAAGGTAGTAATTTTAATGCAATTATCCTATTTGAAAAGAGAACAAAATATGAACAGTTGATTTTTAAATATCTTCATATATCATAAATAAGTGTACCCTCATTACTTTGATGTTGTGGAGACATTTGGAAACCATTATGTGGTGAATGATAAGGAGCACTCCAGAATACTGAGCAGGTATGATAGTGTTTATGTCTGGTTTTACTTATTTGTAGACTAGCCCTAAAATGGGGCAAAATGTTGTTATGTATGCATAACATCTTGATGTTGCTAATTCCTGCAGAGGACTGACTAAAACTTCCTTTTGAACATTTCACTAGAGAGCCTTAAATGCACAGGGAAGCTGCTATAAAACACTTCTGTCCTGCCAAACCCTCCCAGGTTGGTGATGGGGTGCACTTGCTGTCTTTGCTGAAGTTTCTGGGTCATAAACCTATTGCTAGAAAGCAGAAATGAATTTCCTGCAAGGAAAATGGCCCTTGTATTTAGAATACATTTATTGTATTTATTATTATCTGTCCCATGGTTGCGTGCGAGTAACAACTTTCTTCATGATATTGAGATTGCTCTGCTGTGATAACAAATGTTCCTCATTTAATGGCAAGTGCCACATAAGGACACAGAAATTGCCTTCCAAACGTGAGCTGAGCGATGCACAGGGAAATGACAAGCCTTTTAAAATGATGGGGGATGCTCAAGAAAACAGGTCACAAAGTCCAGCAAGACCTTGGGCTCTCCATGACCTGGTAGAAAACAAACACTGCCCAGGATGGGTGTGCTGTACAAATCCCAGGAGGATTGGGAGGACCCTGTGCCAGTGTTGACTTCACAGTGGAGCTGTCTGGAGAAGGGATGGGATGGCTGGGGTGAACTGCTGGTAACAGACGCGTAATGAAACATTCAGAGGTACATCGTCCGTGCTTGTTCTGGACTTGCTCTGCTCCCCTGTTTCCCATTCTACCTCATGCTACCTGAGTTTGGGACAGACCTGGTGCTGTCAATGATTTACTTCTGGCAGGGGGTGTGTTAAAAATAGCACTAGGCTTCTTGCCTGTGATGTGACAGCAAGCTGCTGTTTGACACTTGGACCATCTCAGGTGATAAAGTGTGTGGCGCTGAGATAATGGTAAATTTTAGACACGGACTAACATCGTATGTTGGTGTCAAAATTAATAATAGGCCATGTGGGCTTTCCTTTGGTCTTTGACTGATCTCAGCACCCTCCAGAGCTGCTCTCTTAGATCCAGTTTGTGAAGTGCTCCCCTGAGGAGGATGGAGATCACAAACCAGCAGAAGCTCTTGGATCCCTTCCACGTCTGTGGGAAAAACAAATCCTGTTTCATTCCTAGTTCTGGGCCATGTGTCCACCAGGCACAGGGTGTAAGAATCACTGCTTTGCAGCCCTCACCCCTGGGTGGTCAGTGGGCTCTGATCCTGGCAGCTCCTGAAATAATGGTGTAAAATCAACCCTCCCCAGCTGTGGGAGTGCTTCCTTTCCCTGTTGGTGAGCACCAGGCCCCAAGGGATTCTCTGTTTTCACAGGTGGGGTGGAAAGTTCCTGTTGCTATGACAACAGGGTTTTTTTTTTTTCCTTTTAGTCAAATTGGATTGGGTTTTTTTTTCAGTTTAGAAAAACTGAAACAACTCGGATAGAGACTGAGGATAAACTTTCCTGCTATCCCAAGAGGAAGCCCAGGCAGGATGCAGAGGCAGGTAGCATGGAGGCAGGTATGGGCAAAGGCAGCTGGTATCTCCAGCCCCAAGGATTTACACCTCTTTCCTTAAGACAACTGTACGCTTCATAAAACAAACCCAGACATACAAACTAACTGAAATAATTCACCTTGCTTTCTCACACTACCTTTTCAAGCCTGACTAAAAGGGAACACAGACCCGAACTCCTACAGAGGGCTGAGGTTTGCTCCTTGCAGACCTAGTTTGCTTTTCAGCTGACAGGATTTTCTATATTATTATTATTTTTTTTTTAATAGGTATGTCAAAAAGCTGAGTCAGCCATCCCACAGCTATTAAGATCCTAAAACTTCTTCCTCCTTACGGATTGCTTACCCCTACTCTATGCAGTCAGATGAAGATGAGTTGTTTGTTCTGGCAGAGGGACAGACAGTCTGTTTTTCCCTACATGTATACAACTGATTTCAAGTCACTGGTGTTCTAGCTGGTGATAAAAGAGCTATCTTAAGCTTTTCACAGAACACAGTGACACTGTTAAATCAGCACAGCATTTTCATTAGCAGAAAGATGAGCGCTATACAACTTAATGAGAAAAAGGGGCAAAACACCTTTAGCACTTGTAGGTTTAAACCTCCAGTTTCAAAGAAAATAGGTGTTTTTCTGTAAGTTACACATTTTCACCTTACTACTGGTTCAAGGCTATTCAGTGTCAGCAATAGCCTGCACTGATGGAGTAAAGAAGAAAAATTGCTTTCATGCCTTATTGCTCATCTGGTTAGACCTTTTCCTGCAGCTGCATAACAGGCAGCTGTGGGATCATAGCCCGTGGGCTTGGGGACCTGAATGTGTAGGCTCTGATGACTTTCTCCAGGAGCTTTAAGGCTCACCCTTGGGTGCACATTCCTTTTCTAGAACTCTAGTCCTTGAAAGCAGGGGCGGGTGCTGTGTCTGTTCTGTCTTTACAGATAGGGTGGACTTCCAAGGTTCATCTGTGGCTTGCACATCCCCTTGCACATTCGTGTCCCTTATCTTGTCTTTCACTAAGGCAACAGTCACAGAATAATTTAGGCTGGAAAAGACCTCTGACAGTCCAACCTCTGACTGATCACCACCTTGACAACTAGACCGTGGCACTACGTACCACATCCAGTGATTTCTTGAACATCTCCAGGGGTGGTGTCCTTACATTGCCAGGAAGGTTGACTTCTTCTTGGCCTTCTCTGAGAGCATTTTCTCAGTTTTGGGACAGAATTGAGCCCAGGGCCCTTTCCTCAACTTTCCATTCTGGTTGTTAAGGGATCTTTTGATCAGCTGTGACAATGTGTCCTTTGGCAGGACACTTCCAGTTGCTGCTGTTGGAGGCTGATCCTAAGGCTAAATGCCTTCTAAACGCCTAAGACTTCCTGGTAACTTCCAGACTAAATTTATATACCACACATTTGATGCCCATTTATTCAAGGGCCAAGATGGTCTTTCAACTCAAATAGATTTTCTCCCTGCTGAGGTTTAAATCTTTACCATGCTTGTCAAGACCAGTCTTCTAACATCAGAGACACCGAAAGAGGAGAAATATATTTACTGACTGACACTTCAGTGAAAGTGTTTGCAGCACTTTGGAATTCATCGTTTGCAGATGCTGTGACCCCACAGTGGTGTTTCTGGGATTGCCTTACAATGCCAAATGGCCTTAGGCTGCACTCTACGTGGTGGCATTCTATCACAGTGCCATCCCAGAGGAACCGCTGTGCAGCTGACAAAATTCAGAAGAGATGCAGATATCAGACTCCTTACATTAATTCAGATGTCCTTGCATTTAGACTCCTTCCTATGCTTATTCTCCTGATACTAGGCTGTGTGAGTGAAAATTGCACACAGAGGAACTTGAGAGATACTTAAATTACAGCTGACCCTGCTCTAACCTACGACTTCCTCTGAACCGAGGAATTCGGTCTGGCGTGTCTTCAGAGACAAAATCTCAGGGGATCTCAGCTTGATAGGTAGGCTGAGTTAAATGTGATTATCCATGCTGCTTGTGCCAAGCTGAGCTGCTTTCAGCCAGCCACTCCTGTTCTCATACCCAAACACTGCTCTGGGTGTTTTTCATGCACTATGCAATAACTTAAAAATCACGTGAGGGGGCAGGAAGGCAAGGAGATACTTAAAAACAGAAAAAGGAATAGATGACCATGCTCTCTTTAAAAAAACCCAAGCATAAATAAATAATGGCTTATGTTAAAGAATCCCAGATTTGTATTCCCGGAGAGTGCAACTGAGTATCTGTGTGCCAGGGGCTGTCTGTAATGTGCAGAGTACATTCTGCACCATGAGTGGGGTTTGACTAAGACCAGTGACTCCAGAGAGATGACAGAAGTAGTGCTAAGCTTAGTTTAACACAATCTGCAGAAGCAGTTCTGCACAGTTGCTATAACACTATGTTAAACTAGGCTAAACTCTGAACACTGCTATAGTCACTGCTTTTGGAACCACTCTGGAGTCAGTCTGTCAGAATGTTCCTCTCCCTTACAAAATACATAATCTCATTTAAAATCATCTAGTTTCCTGAAAGCTACTCAATGTGGGGAAAAAAGTCTGACAGCGTTCCCTCTTGCCTGCTGATGTAGTAAACTTAGTGATTGCTTATCTGCAGTGACACCAATCAAAATTTTCTATTTATTTTGGAAATCCTATTTATGAACACCTTCTTGGTTTAAACTGTCTTCTAAAATATGGCCATTTATTTGTATTACTTCTAAAGAAAGCTCAGTTTTTGAATGTGTATTGTGAAACAAACTTATTATTGTTATTATTTTTAAAAATCTTCAACCTGATTTACAGGGGAAACCCTTCTTTCCTCCCCAACAGCCCAGAAAATTCCCCTTCTATCATTTCACCTCTTGGGATGCTGGTGAACTTGGGGGGGTTGAAAATATCCTGGGAAGGATTCCTCACCTGCCCAAAACATCTGGCTGAGCAGTGAACCTCACCTGATGATGACAATTTCTCTCTGAGGTTTTTACACTCAAGTGAAATATTCCAGGTGTATCTGAAATTGCATTTCTTAAGAAATTTAGAAAAAAAGGGTTTCCTTGCTTGGGGAGCTGACTTCTTCTGCCTGTACCGAGGAGTGAAAGCCTGTGGAGATTAATTTGACATTAGCCTAATGTGTGTTCTGCTGAAGGAAAAGTGTCTGTCTTGGTGTCTTTGGCAGAAGTCCTGCACAGAAAAATTGAAGTTCATCTTCCCAGATCCTCTCTGCAACTCTGCCTGTCTGCTTGGATAAAGGCTTCTTCCACCCCCTGTACTAACTGTTTTGCTGCTGTTTTAACAGCTTCAGACCTGTACCATAAGCATCCATCTCAAAGGATGAGCAAAGTGACCCTTTCAGTCTCTTGCCTCATTCACACTGACTGCTCTGCCATTAGTTACCTAATGATTTGTGAAATATTTTGTGATATACCTTGTGGTCTTCAGCTGAACAGTCCTTGTAAATGTCCAATATTAGTAGTAATGGTGATACATAGCAAGTCACCATGGCATTTCCTCATGCATTTCTTTCAGTGGTTGAAAACTTCTGTTGTATGGTGAAACTTTAAGTTTTTGGCAGCATCAGTGCAAGCACACAAGTGGAGCTTCCTCTTGCAGCCTTTCCTCCTGCCAGCAGTTCCCATTCACACCAGCAATCTCATCAGCTGCACACAGGCTAAATTTTGCAGCATAACACAGTGTACCCTGAGATCTTGATTATTTTTTTCTTCTCTTTTTTTTTTTTTCTTTTTATTTTTTTCCTCCCCATCGTCTATTTGGAGCACGTTTGAGCTTCTGCCCAGGGTTACAGGAAAACCAGAGAGTGAAAGATGCCTTTGTGCACGTCGCTTTTACCCCAGTGCAGCCCTGGGAGCTGATCAGGGCTCACCCCTGTGCCCAAGAACCAGTGAATGTTCCTACATGCATTTGCCTAACCACAACCAGGGATATAATTGGGATTATTCATGTTATGACACCCAGGAGGATTGGAGCTCTGCTGCACGTGAGATCGTGTACACAAAGCCAACACAAAGCTCCCACTGATTTTGGAAAAGCCTGGATATAAGATGATATCCTTACTACTGAGAGCTGGAATGAAAGGGATGTAGAGAATCCACTAGAGAGCCACGAGCAGTGCCTTTCAGCTTCAGAATATCTCTGTAAGCACCAAAATCAAGCAGCGTGGTGCAGGTGATTCTGGAGAGAAGCTGGGTTTGGAATAATGCTCCTTTAAAAGATAAGAGAGATGAATGTGTTTAAATTTTCATTTCTTAAGTCATTAAAATCTACTAATAGTCACACTTTAAAACACACTGTATGCACTTATTCTATCAATATTATATCTTATATATCTTATAACTTATATATCGATATTATATAACGTAATATGGACTCTCTCTCTTGACAGCTGTGATATACAGACAAACATTAACAAACATTTTTATTGAGGTATATAATAAATGCAATTTCATTAGGATTTTGATGATCATAACATAAGCAACACTGCTAGAGTACAACTTCTTGTTAAGCTCTTCCTCTGCAAACAGGAGTGTCAGGTGTCTGACCCATCTACCTGGAGAAACTGCATCTAGAATGTATTTAATGTTAGCTTGGAATATTCTGAAATACTTGCTGTACAAGGGATAGGTTCTATGTGGGTGGCCCTTGGCATGTTTCTTGGACCTTAACTTTAACAGATGCAGTTCCAGGTGTAAAACGTTACAGGTTTTAAGTGAATGTCAGAAAAAGATGGAAGGACAAAAATAGCAGAAGCTCAGCAGTAAGATTGGCAGGCAAGGTGGGCTTCTGAGGGGGGCAAAGGGAAGGCAGGAGTGACAGCTCCTACATCTAATTAGTTCCACTTGTGAGATCTCCAGCAAGTGACTGGTGTCTCTGGTCAGCAGCACTTCAGTGCATGGAGAAAAGCTACACAGACCTTGTTCTAGGATGCAAAGTTTAGTATTTATCACTACCTAAGTGTTTTATAAGGTATTTGTCTTAGGACATCAACAAAGAGATTACCGCTACATTCTATTACAATGAAAACTTGCAAACAGGGTTTTTTTTCCTCATTAAGAGTTTTGAATATCATGTTAGCATAACAAACTACTGCCTTTATGATTTCAGTATATTCATAACTACAGAGCTAATCCTTTTCCTAACCAGATCATTTATTAAAGTTTATTCATCATCTTGAAACTATGATATGAACATATATGTAAGCACATTCAGCTATAAATTCCCATTTACAGAAAAAACGGTTGCATTTTAAAAGTTCAAATAATGTCTTTTCTCTATGTGTTCAGCACTCATGAACTATATGAAAGTGGCCTTCAGAAGGGGCTTTTAAAACATGTTAAACCCCAAAAGTAGCTCCAAGATGCTGTAGGCTGGTGAATCAAATTAATTCTTTCTCCAAGGCACACAGAAGAAGACCTGAAACTCTGAACAGGGACATCTGCATTTGCAAATAATTAGATAAATAAGGACATTTCTGTTCTGGCACAGTAAAGCTTTACTCTGTATGAGCAGAGCCGCTCTGTGCTCTGGAGGTGCAGTTGTGCTGAAGACCATCCTAAGCAACTAGGAAACATCTCAGATGCTTTCACAGTCCAGCATCTGAAAAAAAAATGCTCAGAAAATTGTATTGAGAGAAAGCATCACTGCAGGAACTACCTCTCTGGGAAGAAGGGCTGTGTGTGTGTGTGTGTTTGCATAAAGCCAGTGACAAATGAGCTCATAACTTAAGGCGTTACTGGAGGAAGCACAGGCCTTAGTGACTGGGAGCACATCTAAATACTGAACTAATACAATGTAAGAATGAGCACAGGATGTTAAAAATTAGTTGCTCTTAATGAGGGAATGAATCACTCTTAGCAGCAATGAAAAGATAAAGCCAACAGCAAACACCGCGGCTCTCAGCCAAACATAATTTAGATCTGAAGTTTATACAATACTGATGGTAAACCAAAACTTAATTCAACCAAGTCAAAATGACCAAACAATCAAAAAAATATCACTTCATGATTTGACCAAAACAGTATTACTTTATGTAGACGACAACTGGTGACTCCGCAAGCTGTTTTAAAGATTATTACTGCTGTAAACTGTAGTCAACAGTTGATAATAGTAATATTGATTTTTTTTTTTTTTATTTTTACCCCCCTCTCCAAGTTATGGCTTCTACCACAGCTAAGCAATAGCACTGTGAGGGGAAAAAATTAAAAAAAATCAATGATTCCCTGGTAGTTAGCAACACATTTTCTGTAAGANGCAAGCTGTTTTAAAGATTATTACTGCTGTAAACTGTAGTCAACAGTTGATAATAGTAATATTGATTTTTTTTTTTTTTTCATTTTCACCCCCCTCTCCAAGTTATGGCTTCTACCACAGCTAAGCAATAGCACTGTGAGGGGAAAAAATTAAAAAAAATCAATGATTCCCTGGTAGTTAGCAACACATTTTCTGTAAGACTTTGAGCAGGATGTACTGGGATAGGCTTATAATAAATATAGAACTGTGGCAGATTTTCATAGAATTAGATATCAGCTCTTCATTTTTCCATCTTGATATTTTTTTACGTGTCTCAAAGAGATCAGCTGCTTCTCTTGATCTACAAATTCTATACTGAAAAATAATATAGCATGCCCTAAATAGCATGAGCAAACAGCAGAAAGCTACCTTTGACTCCTGGAGTTTGGTTTGATTTTGCTACACTCTCTGTAGACTATACACTAGAAATAATTTCTGTTGTATTCCTATTTTCCCCCAACGTAGCCCTTTTCTGTGCTGATGCAGCTCCAGTTCATTGGCCTTTGTGCAGAGCAGTGCTTATTTAATGCCAGTTCTGCACCAAAGCTGTGAGGAGCTGCCCCGTTGGCTTTTAAATCTGATTCAGATGTGTTTCAGGTGATTTTGGTGAAAAGGTAAAAAAAAAAAAAAAAAAAGAGGAAACAAAGGACTTGTACAAACAAAGGTTAAGTGGAAAACCCTAATTCCAGGAAGTTTTCCTTCAAATAGGAGCAGATGGTGGACCCATCTGGCCAGGCAGAAATGTGCCAGGCTGGGCATACTGAGAACAAGTCCATGCTCCAAGATCCACCTCCAGCCATGAGCATCTTGATACTAGGCTGGTTAATCCAGTAATTAATTAGGAGGGATGAATTTCAAGAGTGAGGCTTGAAAGGAGAATTGGGAAGGGAAGAAGGTGGTGGACACACCAGGTAGCAGGACAATTGGGACAATTTCTGTATGTGCTTTGTGCCATGAGCAGAAGCATCTTTGGTCTTTTTACTCATGTGCCTTTCATGGGATCTTCACATAAAAAAGAAAAAAAGTGCTTTCAACAGAAAACATCTGAAAATATTCTGAAAAGCTCTTACTTTGCACAGAGAAAACTTCTAATCGGCAAAACTGCAAATAAAGTCACTACATCTGAAGATTAAAACTTGTGTTCTTGCCAGGTTTTGCCCTCATCTGTCAAATGACTAGGCTAAAGTAAACTTGAAATAGATTTTCATTTATTTTTCATCTTCACTGTAATCCAAAGACTGCCCTGTTAAAAGCCTTTCGTAAATCATTTGGTCAGTTTTTCTCAACAAAACAGTCTTTAAGTAATGCCGTATATCAGCCTCTTTTTTGACGTTTTCATTTTTTTGTCTTGACATCTTCTCTTAAAAATAATACAGTGTTTGTCCTGTTATCTTTTTTCAGACTTTGCGGGGGGGGTGTGGTGTGGGGAAGGGGTGGGGAAGAAGGCATCAACTCTCTCTTCCCATCACAGCAACTGGAGTATGCAAATCCAAGAGGTACTTGTCAGTCTATGGTTTTCCTTTCAATCTTACTGCCCAATGTTAAGAGAGCAAGTGCGGCAAGAAACTCAGATTGCTACATCAAAACTGGAAGCTGGAAATCACACAGCCTTTTCCCTGAGGTGCACGGTCTCTATCAAATTCCTTCCTAAATGCAACAGGGATTTAACTCTAATCTGACTGACATGAAGAAGTGCCTCTGTTACAATCCGCCACATCATTTGTATTTGGCCTTTACAGGCCAAGAAAAAGTCAATGAGATGATTCTGTAGATGAAACAAGTGAAAAAATACACTTCAATACTAAAGCAGATAAACTCATTTTTCTTGCTAGAACTGTGAGTAAAAGCCAACTGGTTCGTAGAGGTGCGTGCAGTTCTTTCTTTAATTAGAGTAGCAACTTTTTTCTTTTTCCTAGTTATCCACACTTTCCTGAGATACAGCGTGGTTTAACAGTCAATTATAATTGACTGTTAGAGAGGAATTAGGTGATTTATCAGAGGTAAAAATTCAGTGCTAAAGCAGTATCTCAGCACAGAGATGTAAAGCTGCAGGGGTGGGTGCTGAGTGACTGCACAGATGCAGTTGCTTCACCACAGCACCAAAGACAATGTCAGTGCAAGTGATGTGTCAACCAGCATTCAGCAGAGCCATGTATTCAGTTGCTGTAGACTAATACAAAGCTTTTATCTGCAGTGAGCACTGTCAATCAGGTAAAAAAACAGCCCCAATATACTTGTGGATGAACCTGATAAATCCCGTGTAATTACACTGAACCTCAACTTCCTCCTTTTTTTTTGTTTCATCTGTATGGCAGGCAGCTTATTATCTGTGGTACAGTTCTAGTCTGACATCTGTTTGAGTCTGCTGTGCTCCGTTCTGTGATCCCAAGGGCTGGTTTAAGAGTTCAGCCCTAATAGAGACAGTCAGACTTCTGAACCCTGTGGTAGCCAGGAATCAACCTCATGGTATTTTCCTGCAATTTGCATGTGCAGTGATATTAAGATTTTAGTTAAGTTTTATTTGAGGACCTCGTAGTAGCACATTCGCCTGTAGCCAGCTTTGTGTTCTAAACCACTTCTCTTCCTGGTGCTGTTGTAGGGAATTAAGAGGGATGTGTTTTGGATTCACAAAATCTTGCAAACATTTTTCCTCTATTTGAGTTTACCGAAGATGATACCTTGTAGAGGAAAAAAACCTCCCTGTTGGAACAGACCAGTGGAAATAATTGGTTGGCTTGTGAGAGCAGGCATGAGGAAGCTCTGTCTCCCAAAGGACAAAAGTGAGGTGGTTTGGGTGCTGCTGGGCATTAAGAAGTAAAGGGAGAAGAAGGGTGTCTGTGGTGAGTGGACCCACTTGAAGAGACACGTAAGGGAGGCAGGGCCCTTCTGCTGAGCTTGGTTTCAGTCTCTTGATGGCTGGACAGGTTCAGAACCATTGGTCCAGGGGGAATTTTCTTTCTCTTGCCACCAAACACTTGGCTGTAACCATGCCTACCTGCCCTGTTCTTGGGGATGTTTTTCCCCTGCATGAGTGCTCTGGTCTCTGAAGGAGGGAGCACCATTCCCTCCTTGCCCTGGCCACTCTTTTTAAAGAAGTGATATGCAAAGTTAGATAACGGCTGTATTACAGAGAAAAAAGCTGGAGGACAAAGGGGCCAGGATTGCTTGGTAAATGTAGCTACAAGAGCAGCTGCATGCAATACTGCTTATCGAGCCAAATGTGGCAGAGTCCAGAATGGGTCTCCCTGGTTAACTGATAAATCATTAGGAAACCCTTATATATAGCCGTCATCACTGAACCAAACAGACAGAAAATCTTCTACCAAACCTGGGTGGATGAAGGAAAGGGACCAAATCCTCTTACACTGAAGGAGGACACTCGACTTCTCTTTGTGCAGTTGGAATTTTTTTTTTTTTTTGCATGACCCATCAGAAATAAATGCAGTTATGGCATCTACGGGTAAGGACTGTCAGTGTGCAGAATAAACCATCTCATGATGTTTTCATATTTAAACAGACAGGAAGGGAGGAAGTGTGGGTTCCCAAAAAAGGTTTCACACAACGCCTTTTCTCTGTCAGTGAAGTGAAATATAACTGCCATGCTAAAAGGTTTTGCAGCAGCAATTTGCTTTGAATTGCAAGCATAAGATAAATGCGCTATACGGGTCTCAATTCCTGAGCTGTGAAGGTGGTAAAAAGGAGAATGTTCTCTGGTCCAGAACAAAAAGATATTTAGAAATATCTTGTTTCTAAGTTCCCAAAACATCTCGACACAAGTAAAGATACTCTGCACTCCCTATCTTGTTTGCACAATGTACTGCCCACTCGCTTTCCAGCTGTAGCACCAAATTTTCTGCTGTCATTAGGACTGCTGACAGGTATCTCAACTCTAAAACAGATCAATGTTGCCAGACTTTTCTTTCTACAAGGAATTGTATGTCTTCATGGCTTTTTTTTTATATTTTTCAAGTGTCCCTTTGCGTAATAGGATCCCACCACATGTGTAGATAAATGTTTTTGCAATATAGCATCATCAAAGTCAAGGGGGATGTAGCCTTTGACTTCAATGGAGGAAGTCTCAGCTCTTAAAATAGGAACCATGTCACTGATATGATGACCTGGAAATTACTTATGATTCAGAGTTGAGAATCAGAATCTGAAGAAAATGATGCTCGTTTAAAAGGCAATACAAAGTTGAAGCACGTAGAAATATTTGCAATACTGCATGAGAAAGAATTATTTTTAAGAGTACTTCTGGTTTATATTATCCAGAGCATCCCCGTGGAATAGCTCTGTATTAATAATATCTCATCTATTATGTATATTGTAATATGCCTAACACAATTGCTGAAGTAATTTGGTGCTGCTAATTCTTCTCTTTCTTTTTATTCCCTTTTCTGAAGAGGTAAAGAGATTAGGAGAGTAGTTTAGAGCAAGGTATACATTGCACTACAGACTTACCACAGATTACAACTATCTGTTATTACATTTCCTGTTTTTCTATTTCAGCCTAAAAATCTATGCACTTCTTGAGCTCTTCTTTTATTCTGCCTCCATTTTAATGCCCACTGACTGCACTGTATCATCTCACAATTGTATTACTTGTTTTTGATTATTTAATATTTCACTAGAATTCCATTCTCAAGTTACTTTAATATAGTCCTATTTTAAAGATGCCAAATAAGGAAGCTAGGGAATGGAGAATTATCTGAATATTGAATTTTTAGCCTGAAAGTTCTGAATAATCAGGGTTAAAGAGTCCTGTCAGGCCCTGTCTATAATACACTGACCAATACAAGATGCCTTTTGAGATGTCTTTTCTTCTGATAGATACTACATAAAGCTTGATCATTGTAAATTATTTTAAACCTTTTGTAAGTGTTTGAAAAGTCACTGGGAAAAATGCAGAGGTTTTAAAAGGAAATCTGTGAGCCTTTAGCTGTTTCAGATTTTCCCCCCACTGTGCCTCCATAAGAGATTCCCTCTGTTAACTCATCACTAAAGCAATCGTGTACTACTTAACAGAGGTGCTATTTTCTACTTCATGTGTCTCCCTATGAATTGTGCAAGAGGCATTAGAGAACCCTGCCTTCCACTGAACACATAAAAAGGCATAGCAGAAAAAGCTTTACAGATTTATTGCATTCTCTACGCATTGCCTTTCTGGGAGGGAGGGAGAGAATTGGCAGCTGGTCCTGCTGTGGAGCAGAGTCTGCAAGGACACAGGAAAATCTTTGCTAACCCCCGAAGACTTTGAATAGCTCTGTACAGCAGTCCTTATTATCATGTACATATTTTTCAGGCACTACTTAGAGATAACATTGAAGAAATGTGCCACGAAGTCTGGCTCCTCTTTCTCTCCTCAACCCTTACATCCACGATTTCCAGATCAAGGGAAGGACGGCAGGGATTGAAGTCCAGGGATGCTCCAGGAGGAGGCAGAATACACATACCTTTCCAGATGGCACTTCCCAATGCACCTCTCACCACCAGTCATAGGTTTCCCATGGCATGGGAACTATCCCCTTGGGAAGAGGTGTGATTTTACACGTATGATGGGTAAACTCGTGTCCTCAGTGGGGAGCCAATTTCCAGAGGAGTCCTGTGGCACCAACACCCACACTGCAGATGGGCAGGGAGTGGTCACGAAGAGGCAGAACCCAAATCCTTTTTGTCACTTGCTGCTGGGTAGGTGACATTAACCTCTTTCACAGTTTCTAGTGCTTGATCCGTGTACAGAATCTCTGTGAACAACTGGGTGGTGCTGCAGGTCTGTCATTTCCCAAACCCTGTGTGCCATGAGGACCACGGAATCAGGGTTAGTACAGCAGCAAAATGCATCTTTCCAATAGAAAGGTTCTCTGATATTTTCTCATGTGCAGACAGAAAGTCCCATGCTCCCAATGCAGATTTATTTTATCTTGCCTGGGGGGGAAAACAAAATAAACAAAGAAACTTTGAGGGTATATAGGGTCTCATTGAGAAAGTTACTTATAAAATGTTTTGGAGTATCTCCATCTTCAGTTTTCCTGGAGTCCAACATGACTCTCTCCAATTTCAAATAAAATTTAGTCTTAACAGTTGCTGGGCTGTGTATGTGATACACCAAGGGCTGTTTTCAAATATGCAATTGTGGCTTTCTGGATATCTCAGTTGGGCCTGGCCCTCTGAAGAGCAGGTGTAATTGGGGGACTGCTCTGCTCAAATGCCATGCTCTGCTTCAAGATGGTTTTCATTTGGGGCAAATATTCAACCACTGACATTATTAGGCTGAGCAACATAAGGCCTAAGTACTAATCTGTGGTTTCTTAGTCAGTTCTTGACTTCTCAGACCTTCACTGTTTTGCCATCTGCTATAATTGAAAATTGCCTTCTGCAACCAAAGGGAAAATCTAATTTCTCAGCAAGCCATATGGGGTTATTAAGATCATTAAACCCTGGTATGCCATAATGCCTGGGCCAAAAGGACCACAGGGCACGTAAATATTGTGTGATTCATTTTATAGCTTCAGACTGCAAGTTAGGAATTATTTTGATGGCTATCTTATGATGAAAAGTGCTGGTCAAGTAGGTTACAGCAGATGTTGATTGGTGAGGTCAATCCATGGCATGTTTGCTCAGAGCTGTGACGGATGAGACGTGGTTTTAATGGTGTTTGATCACAAAGGGTAAATCTTTCGTGTCAGCCTGACAACTGATCAGAAACCAGCCAGTGTCCTTAGTTGTGCCAGTGATGCTAAAGGCAGCTGTGAAAAATAAGAAGCCAGAGAATACAGTTTCCATTTTTCAGGAGGACTCAGACTTGGCTTCTCCTACAGGGTCTAAAGCTGATGATATAAATTGTACTCCCCTTCCTTTCTTAAGAATGTGAAAGCTATTCCCCTGCAGATGCCTATTCTTGAACACTATAAAACTGAGACGCTGGAATTTTGCCTCTATTTTCTCTGTTTCTCTAGTTGTGATATTTTGTGAGATTTCTCCCTTGCAAACCCACTTCTATATATTTGATACAACCATGTGTGAGAATATTAAAGCTGATTTTTGGCTAATAAGGCTTCAGAAATGAATGCAGGAGCTGTGAAATTTACATGAAATTAAAGAAAGAATAGTTCAGTAAATGCAAATAAATGCAGAAATGAATATTTTAATTTGGATTCATGATTAACGCCAAAGGATTACCAGCAAACCATTACAATGTGATGACATAAAAACTCAATGGGAATAAAAATTCTATATGCACTAGTTAACTGATGGAAGGAAGCTATTTTTATCAGGACAGCTCAGACTAATTTATTTGTTCTTTAAAAAAAAGTAGCTATTGATTGTATTTTAAGTTTTGTCTATGATAATTGTGTCTCAGAATATTTTACTGGTATAGTATTGTATCAGTTTCTGCATTTTACAATGGGCCAAGCAACTATGATCAGTAGATTTATTCCCATTCTTTATGTTATTAAATGAATGGTATTGAAAACAGGCATTATTGATTGGCACTTTATGCTATGTAAATAAAGAAGTTAAGAACAAATTATTATAACCATATACAAGAATTATATATAAGAAAAAAAGTGAATTTTTTTCCCTCCTTTGATTTTCCAGTGATCTCAATCTGACTGCATTTGTTTCCTCTGTACATCAGGGGTTTCTGGCTTCTGTTTTAAGACAATAAGAATCAAAACACGTCTGAATAGGCTTTAGTTTCTGTAGCACTGGGGTCAAGACATCTTCCTGTTTTGAAATCAAGATAAATTAAATGAGGTAAAAAAAAGTGCTTCCTGTTCTAGTCATACTTTAACTGTCCAAATATCTCTCGTATTTTAGTGTCCTTGGAAATTACGGTTAGAATAAGGGAGTGATACAATGTTCCCAAAAGTTGGGAGTCCGGTCAATCTTAATGTATATTTTTTTTCTTTTCTTTGAGAAGCCGTGGAAAACTGTGGTTGGTTTTTAATTGGCACGAGGTTTGTACTTTTTCAAGTTTTTGTTGTTCTCTACCCCACTCCTCAGACCGACAGCCCAGGATGGTACCTGGAACTAGTCTGAAGGATGCGCACACATAATGTGTGTAGGCTCCAGGTAGGCATAGCTTTCCAGACCAAAAGTGCTTGGGAAACAGGTGGGGATGAGTGGAGATGGGAGCTGAAGACCTTGTTGTTAGGTCAGGATTCTCAGACATCCCATGACCGTGTATGTAGCTGAGTGAACCTGCTGCCAGGACGGCACCGCGTTTCCATACCGACACACCCTGCCCCGCTGCCTCCTGCGCATGAGACGTGAGCCTGTGCCTCCTCTTTTATTGTAACTACTCTTCTGTAGTTACATTCATTTGAGATGACTGTATGAAAAAACCCTCACCCTGCACTAATTGCAGTGTCCATCTTAATACATCTCAAGCAAAGGGAAAAATGAACGGAGGCCTCAATAATGAAGTGTTGCTGGCATGACATGCATGCGCTTAACAGAAACTATCATTGTGTCTGAATGCTAATTAAAGGCAGCACAAACCCAGCAAAATCCTAACTCATCTGAAACTAATGGGAATTTTATCTCCACCATGTACTAGTTTTGTTTCTGGCTTCTTTAAGCACTGCTGGTGGTGCTAGTCTTTGATGTGGATCGCAAGTGAGCCCATGAGAAATTATGCAATGGAAATAATTTGAAGCCATCCCTGACCTAATCTGGCTTGAAAAAGATCAAGAGCTCATAATATGCTTACTGTCATATAAGGCTGAGCACGTTTATATTTGTCTAACTTCAGTCTTGAGGGTACCATGAACTATGGAAGTGACTTCCCCGTAATATCCTTACCTTCTGCATTGTCAGAGCAGTAAATGCATACGTGACTATTGTGGTGAACGTCTCAAATTATGAGAATTAGCCCAATGTAAACATCAGTGCCATATGTAAGTTGTGTTTTAATGATTCCCCTTTTTCTCATTGTTCGACTGATTCCTTCTACACAGGATATATTCGTAGTCTTTGCTTAATTTTTTATTTCAGCCTTAGTTGTGTATAGAATCAAAATTAATTTTTACCTGTGTGAATGATTCAGAGCAATATCAGGTTTCCCCAGTTTTAAAGTAGCATATTAGAAGCTTTGCCTCAATATCACTGGCAACAGTGCAAACATCTTTTGGGGACATCGAAGCAATGCCATTAGTGCAAAGATATGCAAGAAACAAAGCCACTCATTACTAATGTTATAATACACTGTTTGTTAGGTAGAAGTGCTCTTTCTAACTGATAAATGGAGAAAACTGAAGTAAAATACACCCTGGTTTTAACTAAAGTTAGCCCTACAGAAACCAGTGCAAATATATGGGAATAAAAGATAAAATCTGGTGTCACCTTCCCAGAAGGGAAACAAAAAAAAGGCAGAGACTGAGCTAAAAACTAAAAAGCACTGTTTGAGAAAGACACAGTTTCTTTCCTATTTTCAAAAATTAAGGCTCAACTACAGGCTCCCCAAATCTGTGGCTGTCTTCGGGTCGGGGTTGAAGGAGAAGTCTGAGAGCTACTTACTTCAGTAAACCAGTGGTAAACTCTGCCTTAGGCTTCGCTTTGCCCCACAGATAGGAAATGAAAGAGTGATACAAGGCAAGGAGAGCAGAAACTCTCCCCCTCATTTAATGGGAGGACTTGTCCTTCAAGAAAACTGCTGTGGAAAGTAAAAGGGATGAGATTAAGCACCTTTCCCATCTTCTTGAGCTGTACAGAACTTGGAAGAGAGAAATACCTTGTTTTTCTTCTTAAAATTAATCTTTTTTCTGGTAGAGAAATCACCTGCTGTTCACCACAGCCAGTGACTTTCTTATTAAATAGTGTTCTAATTAACAATGTGCACCATTAGAATTAGATAACCCACAGCTTAAAATTTCAGAGAACTCTCAGCACTGGCAGAGCTGTGACACTGGGCAGGACCTCCTTCAGCCCTCAAATCTTTGTTTTATTGATCTACAGGCAAACAGATTTTGTAATGCCAGAAAGTAGTAAAAATTGGCATTCAGTTCTTGAGAAAATTCAACTCTAAGCAAATAGATTAAGTCTAACAGCCCTGTCTTTCAGGACAATAACCATATAGTGCTACTAATGAAAATGCGATTGAACGCCCTTTGCTTGGATAAGCTTCCCTAACAGGATTGTTTAGTGTGCAGTGATTTCGTCTGACTAAGTGACTTCACTGAGAATCAGCTTGAAAAGTAGATTTCTAATGAAGACTAACAAAGGAATATTTTTCTAGGCTGTGTGCTTAAACTCTTGGATCACACTGAGACCAATGCTGAGGACCTGCTGATGTGGATGAAGGGAGCGTCTGCTTTAAGTGGGGTATTACCAAAAGACTCTCACTTGAATCTGTTTTGTCAGTCACCACAGCTTTAAAATGGAAGGAGGGGCACCTGGTCTGTTTGTCCAGCTCCTCATCCCTAATGAGGTTAGTTATAATAATTACTTTCTTGTGCCTATGTATTTACAGTGCAGTGGTTGATCTTTAGCAGGTGCAATGTCAACTCAGCAGGTCGAAAACTCTTTAGATGATTAAATCTGTCAAGAAGAAAAGCTCTTCTGTATATGCATTTTCCTCCCTGTGTGTGGTCCTTAAACCCAAGAAGGGTTATAGATTCACATCCACACTTAGCACCTACAGAGCTAACCCTTTCTTTCATGTTTTTATCCATTGGTTAGAGAGATCAGCTCAATTCTTTACAGGCAACAAGGGTCATCCAAGGGAGTGTCCCCACAGTTCAGGTGTGATAAACATTTTTTCTTTCCCATTGCTTCTCTGCTGAGCAAAGTTACACAGTGTATATAATAACACCCATACATTTAAGATTTTCAATCATCTTGTTATCAGTAGAAGTTATAAATCAGAGTATTCATCACTTTTAACTTTGCTCATGGTACCGTATATATCTGCTGAAGTGTCTCTGTGGATAAGACGGGCTGTATGTAGCTAAAAGACCCAGAGAATTATGTTCACATCAGTGAACATAAAAGTATCATCAAGTTTTTCTGTAATAACACTTTTCAGCTGAATTGGCCATGCTGTGACCTCTGTTAAATTTATGGGAATGAGAGATTTGAGGCTACTCCCTGAACGTTCAAGTTCTTGAATGATTGTGAGAAGAAAAGAATCATTTAGGGATCCCTTCAGTATAAAGTGCTGCAATTCAGAATTTCCTCGAGTCTTAGTGCTGATATGAAGAGTTATGCTTAGACCTACGTAACCCCTCAGTTATCTTTGACAAAAACCAAGACATGAGTCTCTTTATACCATATCTGAACAGATAAGGATTCAGAAAATATGTTTAAATACAGTGAAGATTGGATTCTGTCAGGTCTTCTCTAAGACATCTCAGAGTAAGAGTTCAAAGAAACTAATAATAACTCAATCTTTATTCTCACAAAATCAGAGTCATATTTTAAAGGGATGTGCCTGTGTTTGGGACCATCTAAGCTGTATACCTTTTCTGTCCCCATCTCTCTCCTGGTTTTTGTGTAGCATTTCCACAGCGGATCAGTGCAGGCCAATTTCACACAAACAACAGCAACACGCACAAAAAGTAAGATTCTATTTAATTTTGCAGAAACTGTTCCTTCTGCAGTAAGCAGAAAAGTTATGAATGTACGAACTAGCCCTAGTGTCTGGTATTAGTGAGATGCACAATTCAATCTGCTCACTGCTGCAAGGGCTTTTTTGGTAGCAATATAGA
The DNA here is from genome assembly GCA_013399855.1 of Oxyruncus cristatus. Taxonomy (NCBI): domain Eukaryota; kingdom Metazoa; phylum Chordata; class Aves; order Passeriformes; family Cotingidae; genus Oxyruncus; species Oxyruncus cristatus. The sequence goes on along the minus strand of VXAY01001561.1, from coordinate 3,184,498 downwards.
CTCCACAGTAAAGGCTTCTCTTGTGTGAACTACCTCTATGCAGCCTGAAAACCACATCATCATTTTCCAAGCTCTGATGGAGATGATGCCTTCTGTGTGTGTGTTTCACCACCCTTTTCCTGGCCCTTCTGATAAAGGAACTTGGCTATGCTGCAGGAGGACTGTTCCCTGGCATTTTCCTGTCTGACACTGAATATTGAGTCTGACTGAGTGTTCTTGGGGGTTAAGGCAAAGACAGTGGCAGAAACCACCTGAAAAAGCTCATTTGGGGAAGTTCCCAGGGGAGGAATTAGGTAGGAAGGAGATAGTGAACTGGGACTGTCAGCACAGCTGGGGATGTGGAGAAGAATTGTAGAAACACTCAAATCTGAGTTTCAAAGGTGAAGAGAAGAAGGGAAATTTCCTGGTGATCCAAAGGAACCTCTGTAGCTGTAACTTTGGGAAAGCCTGCTGTACTGAGAGCGAGGGAACAATAAAGGCTGTGCCACGCACAGACATAATGAGCAGGGAGATTTGTTTGCAATTTCCACATTCCATCTAGAAAAACCAACCTTTCTTTATCTTGCTGCAGTCTGCTGTCCAATAGCACGAACTCTGAAGATAAAAAGGGCTGTTGGTGGTTTGGGTTGTTGGTAAGTAAAAAGTGAAAACATCTCCATCACACTCCTCTGAATACCTTCAGGTCTCGTCACAAGGACAGGCAAATTTAGGTGTGGGCTTGGAGAGGCAGCTCCATTATGTACCATTGAGGGTTTCTTTTCCCAGAGTTATCTTACAGAGTTTTATTTTAATATCAATCTGGGAAATCTGTGTATGCATCTTACTTAAGACTTTCAGTCTGCAGAAATCTTGCCAAAATCTTAAGGGTTATAGAGGCTATGAAATTGAAGCAAACAACTTAAACATTTGAAGCTTTCAGCCAATCTGGGGTTAAAAAGCTGAAATGTGCCATTTTATGTCCTTTACCACAGCTAGCAAACCTAACAGCACCTTTTACTTTCAGACTTAGTGTACTTGAGAATACTCTGTGCAGTAGATAGGAATATTTTTCCAGGAATAATTTAATTTTAAAAAGGGGGCCTTGTTACAGATGGAGGTCACTGTGCAAGTTTTGTGTATATGTGCCCTTTAGAAGACTGCTGCAAACCCCTTGGAAAACCATTTAGAGTTACTCAGCATATAAATGAAATGGAAGAAATGAAAGCACTACCTGAAATTTTTGTATTAGTGGTGAACTGACACTAATTATGTTAAACTTTCACTGATAAAGGAGGTTTCTCTTGCAACGTGTAGGACCCTAAAAATATATTGCTGAAACCACAGGTGTATAAAGGCTTGTGATTAAGTAGTTTGCCGAAGGTCACAGAACAAGTCTGTGACACTGTGACCTCAGCATAGATCTTATGGTATTAAGGCTTTAATTTTGGCAGTAAGCAAGGAAATGTTATGAGTAAAGATCTCACAGGCATTAGTTAACAAGAGAGAGGAAAAGATCTCAAACCCATTGTGACTCAAGCTTAGTGGAAATGCTGACCATTAAGGTAGCTCCTATTTGTCATGTGTGTAATTTGGAATAATAAAATAAGATCTTTGGTGATCTGTACATTGACATGTTGGAATTGTCTTCACTGAAAAGAAGGTGAAAGGTTCAAATGTCAGAAACACGCAATGGTAACAGTTTACTGACCACTGCTATAGGTTTGGTGTATGTTAAATCTGGGAATATGGTTTGCCTTAAAGAGGGTGCCAATAGATATCCACCTATGTGTACGGATATAGATACATTTTGACAGCAAATTTAGATTGGGAAAGCCAGTAAATTTGGTCGAACGGTGTGTGGCAATGAGATTTTTTTTTTAAACTGCCATAAGATCACTCAGGCTTTCCCCTGCCAGGCTGAAAGAGTTAAGAGCTAGTTTGAATACAGCAATAACCTGCCAGCCTTGCTGGAGATGATTGCTTTCTTTTTTTTTTTTTTTGTTAGCAGAGGAATGTTTAATCATCCCTCTCCGTTTTAAAGATAACTGTGTAGTTTTCCCTGGAGTGATTTTTAAAGTGGTTAATCAGAGGGACAAACCTGAAAAGGCAAAAAATATTTAATTAGTGTCTTTTCTTCTGACCAGCCAACAGTCCTAACCAGATGCCTTCACTTCAGAGCCATCCAAGTAATCAGCCTGGTAACGTCACTGCATCGCACATCAGGCACCTGGCAAGTTGAACACTGACTGCATCCCAGAAAATGTCTGCTAAGGAAGGCTACTTCTGAAAATTACTTTCAAAACCTTATAGCAAGCTTCTCACAGGACTGGAAACAAACTGCTTTTTGTATATTGAACTGTAATCCGGCCCTTATAACTATTAGGCACTATCAAAAATACTGCAGGAAACCAGCATAACAAAGAGCCAGTTAAAGGCAGTTTTGTTTCAGTGGAGAGAGGGAAGAAAAAAAAGTCAGTATGGAGAATAAAAAGCGTGAGGATTTTCTCTCAGTGACATGGTTTCATGCAGCATAGCTTTCCAGCTTCTATTCAAAGTCATACTGACATCTTGGTATGCAATCTCAGTCAATAGATCAGGAATTGTATATAAACCCCCTGTCTTTATTGTTAATGAGATTTGTGTAAATAACTTGCTAGAAAACATATTGAAAACATATAATTCACTACTAAATATGAATGCAGATGGCAGGTAAGAGGAACTAAATTTACAAGCCTTCCTGCAGTGTGCTCTGCGATGGATAATTCAAATAATATATACGTATGATATTTTTGGCACATTAGCTGCTCTATGCAGAGTTAGCAGTGGATTTTGTAATAATAATGTGTGTGCAGGACACATTTGCTATCTTGAGCATGTTATTGGTTACACAGTACTGGCTGTGAGCCAGCTATACCTCAGATATGCTAAGTTATGAGAAATGATCCCTATTTCTATTCAGAAAGCCACTGCTTTCCAGAAAATCATGGATCTGGTGGGTACTGACTTTAGCAGATGAGTTTAACAGGCTGCTTGCCCTCACTGTGGGGTCTGGCAGGGTAGGATTCAGCCTGCTCTCCCCACATTGCCATTGGGTTTATCTTTAGTTCTGTCTGTGTCTAGGCTTAAGCTCCTTCTTCAGCTGCAATCAGTCTTTGTGGAGGAACCAGAAGTACATGGAAGGGATTTGGTGACTGGGTGGGCTGGAATGTTAGAGAGGTTGAAACCCAAATTTTATGCTCCCCAAAGGCTGACAGGTTTTGCATACCTGTCACTGTTTTGGCCTTTTTTGGAATCAAGAGCTCTCTGCAAAAATGAGATTTCAAGTGCCCACCAAATTCAGAGGATATAACATTTTAGTTTGTGCTCATTTCTAGGTGGATGCTGCTTTATAAAAATAAACTTGACGTGAATCTTTCCCTCCCACAGGAGCTAACGATGTTCCCTGCAGCACTCCCAAGCCTAAGTCATTCCTATTTATTGGCCCAACTTCAGACAAAGGCTTTACCTCTCCCCCATGCAGACTTAGGGGTCTTTCTCATAAAGTAAATATTTTACTTTACAAGCATTGAATCAAGAGCAAAGGTTTTAGGGAAATTTCTGTTTGACTTCAGCTTAATCTGCGTGCTATGCTATAAATCTTTGCCTCTCATTACCAGCCCGTATTTTATGGAGTGCTCCTGGTATATCAGTACTGCCAGGGTGAGAGGAATAATCACAGAAGAAAAAAAACCAAACCAAAACCCAACCCAAAGCTCTAATGAAACATAATTAGTGGAATCATTACACTACAACAGTTTCTGAGGAACTTTGCATTCTGTATAACACACCAAAATCTCCCTTACAGATTGCCTTTGTAACAAAAAATTTGTCTGTCTTCCTCTGTGAGTCCATCCAAGATCAAACCAAAGTGAGGATGGTGTAAAGATTCCATGTGAGAACTAAGCAATCAGACAAAAGTCCAAACTGATAGCGGGACCTTCTCTTGATAGGGGTGTAGTTCAAAAAGCCTATTGGGCTCTGAAGCAGGAGCCTCAGTCTGCTGATAGTGTTCACAGGAGGAGCTGGCCAAAATGAATGGGTTTTTTTGGAGGGAACTGTCAGCTGGTGTGATGTGACTATATTGTAGCAAGATTCTGAGGGCTGTCATGATTGCTTGGAAAAAGCAATATAATTTCAGGCCAACTAATTTAATTCCTTTGATGCCAAGAGATTTGCTACTGCTAAGTCCAAACACAGAGATATCTCACCAGCGCTTTTATTACGGCAAACTATGTGAAAGGTTCACTCCATTTTGATGGACAGATTATTAGGGAAAAGCAATAATTTGCTGAAGCCTTATTTTCATCCCATTTCTGGGTGTGATATTGAAGTTAGCTGCAAGGCCAGTTCTCACCACCTCAGGATGGTGTGGATTTGGTAAACTCCACCAAGAATCCTCTCAACAGTATTGTCAGCATTAGAAACACAGCAGACATCCATGCCTCAGGAATAAACAGAAATAAAGCTCTTCCCTAAAGTAACCTAACCAGAATTCATTCCCCCCTACTTTTTATTGTTTGGTTCACCTCTGTAAAGCTTTTCAGCATTTATATTCATTTTACACTGTCAGAAACTGAACAGAAGTAAGATAACAAATGGTTCTGGTAGCAGCTGTCACCACCTACTGTCTGTGTATGCCTGTGTGAGTCTCTAAATGGAAATAAAGTACTTTAATAACACATTTTCTCTAAACTGTCCTCATGGATAAAGCTACTCTCAAATCAGTCCATGAATACTTTCCAATTCGGTGCCCACTTCAGCCTGCATCTCTGTCTCTGCTCTGCAGTCTGTGTAGGTATGCAGCAGTATGATTTAAAGACATTTCAGATCAAAAATACTTTAACAGCACACCTTCTCTGGCTGCTGCTTGCCTGTCTTAGCTGCTTTTGGTGTTGGACCCTTCTCCCAGCTTGCCTAATTTTGGGGCTGTATATTAAGCTGACTGTACATTGAATTTTTGCTCAGTGTTGGTTCTAGCCAGGAAGAGTCCAGAGCCACAAATTAAGCACAGACTGCTCTGCCCTCCTGGTTCCTGTACAGTCCCTTCCAGCAGCAGACGTCAGCTGGGAGGATAAATAACCTCCCATTTCTTAGGGCCCTGAACAGAAAAGAAATTCCATTTCAAGATAAGCTCTAAGGTTCTGCTTTACATTGAGAGAGGTGAGGCAGCATCACACCTTTGTGCTTATCTGTCCTTGGGTATCACAATGCCTTCAACAAATGCAGGAGCTGTGGGTGCAGGTGCTTTAAGCTTTCTAGTTTGGAGAGAAGCCCTTTGTGGGTCCAGCCAGCAGTGACATGACAAGCCCTGAGCTGTGCAGGATCATGAATGTCAAGCAGAAGTCTGAGCCCACATCTTTCAAGATGGGTTAATACCTCCTCAAAGGCTGTCTTAAATATTCTTTTCTCTTCTTTTTCTCTCTTTATTTATTTTTTTAATGTTACCTACTGAGGAAATCTACTACGTGGACCTTGGCTCCATTTTTCAGCGATTGTAAAACATGTGGTTTGCATCTGTTTAGGTCAAGGAGGCTTTTGGTTGTAAGTGACAAGTGTTGGGTGATTATTTTTAATCAAATATACTGCTTAACATTTACAAAGTATGGAGAAAATATTTGGTGCTTTTGAGCACCTGTCACCTCCAGGTAAATAATTTAAAAGGATGTGAGGAAGCCAATTAGAGTTAATTAGAAATTGACTGATCTGCTTTGGCATCAAAATTATTGGAAAATATGTCCTGTCCTTTCTGGAATACAGATTTTGCTCTTGAGCACACACATGAGTGAGGAAATATATTGTTTTATGGTCAACATGTAGTATTCCTATGAGAAATAAAGCACTTCATAAGCCATATATGTAACAGCAGCTCAGGCAAAAAGAAGAGGGGCACAAATCCTTACAGAAAAATAGCTGTGCAGTTCCTCAGCTTTATTTCATGGTGATGGGCATGCTGGAAATGTCTAGAAGATTAATAGATTCAAATTCAGTGATCAGAAAATGGGAGCATGTCCAAATGGATCATTATAACAGATTCCCACTTTATCTATTGCACAAGCCAGATATGAGCCATCTGTAAGCTTCATATTCCTGGTCTAAAATCTTCTGCAGCCATAAAAGACAATAAGTATCAGTGGGGAAAGAAAAAATCAATTTCTTGGCTTTGTAGTCTAAAAATATAGTGATGGGACTACAGGGAAAGAAAAACTGCTGATTTTTTTTTTAATTTTTTTTTTTTTTTAAGCAAGTTAAATGAGTAGGCTGTATTTAGGAAACTACTTTGTTATTAGAGGTTTAAAGAATATTTCTAGAGAGTAAAGTCAGCATCTCCCACTCAGGCTTTGGGGGGGATCAGTGACTATCATCCTTGATGTTCTCTGTTTAAGGCCTCGTGTACTCCCTGGAAGTTACCCTTATCTCATGATAAGATGATTTCTGAATCTGATTTTTAGCTCCAGAAAGTTGATTCTCAAAACAAATGTATAGCCTTTAACATTCTCTCCTTTGATGACTTTCTTGTGTGCCTAGTCCTTGCACAGCTCTTTTAGTGAGCAAGCATAGGGAAAACTCTATAATAAGGTCCCATTTTCTACCCTTGTCTTTCCAGTGGATAACCAGGAATTCCAGTCTGTGTGCTGCAAAAGGAAGGGATTACACATTGCTATCTATTGATGGCTTCTTGGACCTCAGGACAACCTGCAAAAAACGTCAATATTGGGGCAGGAGGGGTGGGCAGAAATGTGGATGTTCCCTGATCTTTCTGCCGCAGCTTGTGGTGATCCAATGGTCACAACTGGGAGCACATACAAGGATCCCAATCCTACAGCACTCCCAGGACTGCCCTTGCAGCATTGATGCCAAGAAAGCCACCAGTGCTTTTCTAATGTGCCCTACAAGTGGATAGCCTACTTAGGATAAGGTCCTATTCATGTAGGTATTTGTATAGGAAATATTAACTTTTTGCCTCTTGCGTTAGGAAATGGATGGAAGGCTTGGCCGGACCACACGGCCTCACTCTATATGGGTGCGTAACGATGTCCACAAGGCACTGGTGCCACAGCCACCCTCAAAACATAAGCTTTTTGCAGATATTGTTGCCTGGAAGAGGGCGCGCTGTCTTGACAAAGCCTTCCCTGCCAGCAGTGAATCATGAGGCAATGAGCCGCGGGAAAGGTTGATCTGAGAGCCCAGGGTGCGCAAAAGAGATGGCACTAATGTTTATCTCCCTGCCATAGGAACGCTGCCTGTAACAGCCATCTGTGGAAAACGGAGATATCCCCGCCTGTGGAATATCACCACAACAGCACCCTGGTGAATTCATGACGCGCTGCCCGAGGCCTTCGCCTCACACGTGGGATGCACTCGGCGTCTCTCGGCTCCTCTGCGCCGAAAGCTGTGTGCCGAGATACCGCGGACTTCTTCCTGTGCACAGCAGTCAGGAACCTCCCCCACTTGCTTTTAAATCACGGAGGGGGATTATTTTCGGAACAACGGGGCCTGAAATATAAATTTGGGTAGGTTTTAAACAGGCTGACGTTTCTGAAGTTTTTTTTACTCTGTCTGATATTAGGAGATTAGTGTGAGACAAGATCTTTTGATCCTCATGAAGGTTTAATGTTATTTTGTAGCTAAGCTGTTAATAATTGACTAGAGGTCTTATAGATATATGTATATGATATGGTTTCCACTGAGGTTTTAAGCTAAAGAGTGTTTTCTCATACCCTTCATATCCCAGTCCAGATGTTCAAGTTCTATTTCCCTACGTTGCAGCAGATGGATGCAAAAAATTTAGTGAAATTTGCAGTGTTTCTCAGTGTAGTGTATATATAATATTCTGTATTATAGAAGAGTGAAGACTATGGCCCAATTTCTGCAGCTATTTTCCTCACTAGCAGCAGAAAGTACTTAATTCTTAAGCCCTAATGGTGAGAGTTCTCCAAGGGAGCATTATTTTTCCCTCTCCCTGGCCAACTATAATGAAGCTGACTAAGTCCCTCCTGATTAATTTAATGGTAGCTAAATAGTGCAGAAATAGTGAGAAGTCACCAATTCTTCTCCTGATAACTCTGCCTTCCTGATGTCAGCGATAATCAGCAGCATGCTGTCCAACATACAAAATCCCTAAATTAAGCAAGCGTTTCTATTTTTCTTTCTAATAAATTTCCTTTGTTTTTTCTTCCCCAATCCAATAATTTCAGTGCTAGACATTCAGAACTGCCTGTTATTTGCATGTCTGTAAAACAACTAAAGAGTACGACATGAGCATAGAGGTGGATCTAGAAAAGACATTTTGGCTTAAAGAAGAGCCCAGAAATGTATGACATTTGCAATATGTAAGGTAGCACTAACTTTAGGGATATTGTTCACATTTAATGCTATGCACACACTTTCCTCGATCAGTATCTCTACCTCAAAATGTTACAAGGTCAGACTAAAGCCTTAATTTCCTTAAATCTGAAAAATGTCTGGAAACATTTTACACCAGAAACCGTAACTTTGAATTTGCTGACCTTTGAGCTTATTACATACCACGTGTCCCTTCACCCCCACAAAATGCAGAGCAGTTTCTGTTTATTTCTTCAAAAAACCACAGTTCCAATCCAGCAGCTTTAAGTTTGCTGGTTTTCTCTGCACCGTCTCCAATTTATCTATATCCAAACAAAGCAGCAAACTGGAGACAATGCAAGTAAAACAACAAAAATGCAGAGGCTTAGAAAACATGGCCTGGGAGGAAACACTAAGAGGACTGAATTTATTTATTTCAGAGAAGAGTGAAAGAAGATCTGCAAAGAGGTTTCAGAGAGAATAGGGTGACTAGTTGCTCTTCATGTCAGGTAAGGATACAAAAACATTATGGGCCATTTTGCAGCATGGAAGACATGGAAAAACTTCCTATATCAGCAAGCTGATATAGATAAATCTGTCTCACTGGAGATTTTTAGAAACAGAGTACAGAAGTGTCTTTCAGGGATGTTCTGTGTTTTGCTTCTGAGGACAGCTGGATTAAGAGACTGCTGACAAGCCCCAGCCCTACAATTCTGTGATTTCTCAGTCACTCTGCCCACAATCCCAGGCAGGAATTTTATAATCTCCAGTTTTTCTTTCACCTCCTTTTCATTTCCTCTTAGGAGGAGACAAGTCCTTCTTTCTTCTCAAGTGGCAAGTGTTTTTGTTCCCATCACAGCTCATTTCTGAATGGAAGGGGAAAAAAAGCACCTAAAAAGGGTGACACTCTCTGATCTTACTCACTCACTGCTATTATATTTGTTGCTTGAAAATAAAGCAATTGTAGAAAAAAATAGGAATCAGATATTTGCTTGTCAACTGAAAACAGCTAATGTTTTAGAAATTCTTTTGAATTAAGGTTGGCAGTTCATTGCTGAAACAAATGTAGTTGGACCCGTCTTCAGGATGTCAAGTGCAGAGCTGAAGTGATTGGGGTCAGAGTGGAGATAAAACATTACAGTCCAGAGAGTCCATCTTGCAAGTTTTCTATTCTCTTCACCAACTATGTTCCTGTAAAGTAGAAAATGGCTCCCTTTTTAAATTTTTTTTTTATTTTATTTTATTTTATTTGAGAAGCAGACACTGGCCTTTAAAATCCTTACAGCTACTAAGGGTTTTTTTGCATCATGTATTGTGGAAAAAGTCAAGCCCTCATCTGCACAGTAAATGTTAGCAGACAGGTTAATTGTGAGGATATAGGACATCTTTCAAGGTTTATAAGACAGCTGAGCTCTTGGAGATATTGTTTTCACAATGCTCTAATGCTGCCTTTTTGAGAGCAGCCTTTGGCTGTAGAATACTAGTATTTAACAGGTTTAACATTGCTAAAAATTGAGACACTGATGCCATTATTAAATTTCACTCTGCACACAAGCAAACAGTTTATCGTAGTCTGTTCCCAGCAATTGTAATCCAATTTTAGTTATCTTACGTTGTTTAAAAGAGAGAGAGAGAGAGAGAGAGAGAGAAAGATACTGTACATCAATCTGATAAAAATGTTTAAATAACTGGTGCTTTTTGTGATTATGTTGGTTTTATAGCAGCATTATGGAAACATGACAGGGTAACTAAAATCTGATTACGCCTAAGTCCTTGCCCATTATGTGATTATTATGAACCATGACTTCTACTGGCACATTATGAATTACATGGTCATAATACAAGGGATTTCCAATATAATTAACTGAGATTAGCAGCACTGGAGAAATCTGGGAATAATGATACAACTTTGAACAATCAGTTTTACTGTAAGTGCTGCTGGCTCTGGCTTCCAGGAAACAGGAGGCTGGTGGATGGAGCAGTGACCCACCTGCTGGGCTTTCCTACACCTCCTTTCTCTTCCCTCCCCTCCTTGAAATTAATTGCAACCTTGCCAGAGTGTTAGATCCTCACTCTTTTACTCTTTTCTTCCTATATTATGCTGATAAAACTCAAGATTGGCTAAGATTGTGAAGAGAGTCAAAGGTCTGTAGATCCCTCCTTTAGGGGGCTCAGCCTGAAACGGGAAAGGATTCTGCTATTGAAAACTCAGAAATAACTACTTATTGAAGAACAAGACTATTTAAGACAGCTCTAGTTTGAATATTTAAAGGCAGAATGTCATGGAAATCACAGATTAGTTTCAAAGATCATAGGCAAGGTCATATTATTTCTTTAGCATCTCAGGCAGCCAAGAAGTCTTTCTTTCCAGAAAATCCCAGCTTTTGGACTCTTGGATGCTGAAGAGAAAGCCAGCTGAGTCCCAGGGGAGCTGCTCACTACAGGACCCTTCTTTTCTCATGCAGAATGAAAAGGATTTAGAAGCAGTGGCTTTAGAGGAAAAATGGAAATGGAGGGCATGATGGAAATGCTGTAGGGGGGAGAAAAGAGACTAAAATGGACTTTTTGTTTAACCAAAGGACGTTTGACCCACTAGTGCTTGGACTCCCCTGATTATTGAGATGTCATTTGTCCCTGATAGAGCTGGGATTAAAAAGTGGAGCATTTTCTTCACTCTGTGGCCTTTCAATTTCCTCCATACACAAGTACAATTGAAGCCTTAGAGAAAAACACAAAATCTCCTGAGATTTTTTGGTTCAGTCCAGCGCCCTTCCACTATTTATGTATAGCTCTTAATTTTCAGGTTTCACGTGAATTTGCATCTCAGGATTTTTTTTATTTTTTCAACCCTACACATCCTAGATTTGTGCTGCTGGTTCTCTTTGATCCTATTGCAGCCAGTTACCACAACTGCCACGCACTGACTCCGCTGTGGTGATGGCGCTTCTTTAACCCCGTCACTGAGGAGAACTTGGCTTCTGCTGCTGTGGAAAGTCTTGCCTTCCCAGGGGATCATAAGGAACTGTTTTCCAGCATGGTGCAAAGTGCTGTCCTCAGGTGGTTTTTCAGGATGTTGTGCGATACGAACCCTCCCAAACTCGAGGGAAATGTCGGCGTCATCACTGTAGAGCAACTCTGTTTCTATTTCCATTAGTTTTGACACAGAAATGTGAAGCAGAGGTCTTGGGAATATCCACTTGCGAGTCTCTAATGGTGTTTCTTCTTTTGTCCTGCCTTGTTTTTCATTGCTTTCCCATTTCCATTTGTGGTTTCCTCTGTCTGCACCATTTCTTTGTCGTCTTTCTTTCTGTTTCTCTGCCCCCTTCCACGACTGAAAGAAAAGGAGCGAGAGGTGAGGGGATAATTGTGTGATTTAAGGTAATTTCAACAGACTTTTTTCAGCAATATGCTGAGCAATCACAACTCCTGCTGAGTTCAATGGGGATGGAAAACCACTGGCCCTTCCCAGATAGTGCTCCACACTTGTCAGAATGGAGCTCAAAGGAATCATATTTATAGCAAGCTATTTTGAATGGCAGCAGTAAAGCAGCTGGAGAAGGCTAATGTACTTGCATCTGGCAGCAATTTTACCTGTTTGTAAGACATTCAATCCCTTTTTAAAACAAACCATGGCATAGCCTAAAGATTGGAAGCTGCATTTTGCAGTTCTGGTTTCAGCACTGGGTAATTTAGGAAACTATGATTTATCTTCACTGTGCAGCAGAGCAGAGAGACTCCAGCCAGTCCCAGTCCCAGCCCCAGCTGAGGGGATGAGCCTCATGATCTTGGTGTCATGTCATGCCAACAGAATTGTCACATATGGGACCTGTGCTGGAGCTCCATGTGGCCCCCCAGCATATGGCTATAGAATGTTCTGGAGGGGAAATGCAGGACTTTGGCAGCCTCTTGAGTGGGTTGCTCCCTGAGGGCCCTACAGAACTCTCAAAAATAAGTTTTAAGAGTCTTCACCAGATTTTTGCAGGAATTTTCCCCTGAGCAGCCATACAGTACTTAAGAGCCTTCAAGGAGAATTAGCAGACTCCTCTCCTTGCCAGAAAACTAACAAAGGCAAAGCCCTGTATCTGATGGGGGGTTGATACCAGTGTGAGTGGGAAATTGGCTGGACCAAACTGCTTGCATGAGACTGTCTTAAGAATTCAAAATTAATTTGCCCTGAAATAAAAAGAAGAGAGGAAACAGTAAAATGCAGACCAATAATTCTTCGGTCAGTTACAGACATTTCTCTGGTGGACCAGAGAAGTGAACTTCGCTGTATCAAGTGGATTTACACTGTTCCTACTGTATTTTTAGGTATTCAAGCTGATTAACATGACTTTGGGTCGTGCAGTGGAGGCACATTATAACTCAGGCAGGCTCACTTTAATCACTGCCTCAATAAAAAAACACTTCCAGGGAAAAGCTTTTAGAAAATCATTATCTTTGTCAGTTGACTATTTTCCTGAGACTTTGGTTAAAATGTCTGGGTTTTATTTTGGAAGCGTTTACTGTAAAATGCCTCTAATGAATCACTGTGCAGGGGAATATATATAGACAACTTCGTGCTATAGTTAGAAGGAAACTACTCTAAATTTTTGAGCTCTCAGGAATGATCTTCCTGATCTTTGATAAGCAAATTCAGCTTTCTTCAAATCTGAGGATTAATCTTTGCTAAGAGACGTCTGACCTTGGCACTACCAGCTACTACAGCCAAGTATTTTGTTTGGTCTATCATCAAGTAATTCACATCCCTTCGAATGGAGAAGTTTATGAGGGAAAAAATCCCAAACATGCAAAATGAACATAAGATTATTCGTCTTTTAAAATCTGCTCTTATCTGTTGATTTCCCAATCTATCTAAGAAACCCTCCATGGGAGAGTGGCCTGCCTACTGGATAAAGTAAACTTCCTTATGTGCATAATTTTATGAACCCTATTACTTATGCTTTTTGTTCTGTATCTAGTTTGATTCTGCTTTCAACACCTTCCCCTATTATCTCACATCAGATTAGAGAAGAACCTGCTGATAAATCACACTGGCATTTCAGCCAGCACCTAGTTGTCAAATTCTTTGCCAGTTCTTTGATGAGCCCTCTTTTCTTCAGAATTTAAACTTTGATTTCAACCAAAAAAAACTTCTGTCCTTGCAGTTGTGAAGTAAAACCTTTCTACACACCAAAGACTTCAGTGCCATCTTCCTGAATCTACATATAGCAAGGCAGAACCATTCAGCATTGATTGGAGTGGAGTTGCAGGAGAGAGGAATTTCTTTCAGTAGTTCCCAGAGGGAATTAAGCTGCCTTGAAACTGGAACCATTGCATTGCTGTTACCTGCTATTTGGGATGTGAATTCTGTGGGACTGCACTGTAGAAAAAGACCTGATTGCCAATTTCAGTAAATTCTGTCAGTAGACAGCACAAGTCCCCATTTCTGAGGACTGCAGTTGCCTTTCATGGCAGAGTCTGTGGAGGAAGAAGCACACTGAAGGAGGGATTTGTCAGTGTTGGCCTGCTGGATCATACCCTGGCATGGTTTGGAGATCTGGGGGGTGTGGTCTGTGTGGTACATCAGCTGGGACACAGAACTTCAGTACGTTTCTTACTCTGGAGCAGGTTCCTTACAATGACCATTTTACAGCAGTCCAAGGGGACCCATGATCTGAGTTTAGACACATGATCTGAGTTTGAATGCACCTTGTTAGGACTCAGAGACAAATTAAGCATCAGATCTGGAGAGAAAAGTAATTCTCCCTCCCCCCTCCCTGGTCAGAACTGCCAGAGATTGCTATTGTTGCTGTTTTCCTTCGCTTTCACTTGCCCTGCAGCACGAGGTGGCCTGGGACCTCATCTGCTGTCCCAGAAGCTCCAGTCATTAGTGTCCCATCTGTACTTTGTGCTCTCTGCTGTGAATGTTCAATGCTGCACTGTTCCTCGAGGATAACATCACAGCATTTTTCATCCAGATCATGATTTTATCTGCAACACACGTGCATTTTGTGCAAAGATACCCCACCTGTCTGTCAGCCAGCGCCCTTGCCTCCCAGCAGCCCTAGAGCTGTGTTAGCCTCATACCCCACCATGGCTAATTCACCCTGCTAGAAGACACATATAATGACAACTGTCATATTGCTGTGCTGCTTAGCCAAGGATGGGACTTTTCCAGAAAGTTATAGGAACTGAACTCTCTCATCTATAATAGTCCTTTTCTCCCAGAAGGCCATTTGAAATCACTGGGCAGTCGTCTGCTACAGTTCATTTCAGTGCAACTGTTGGAACGGGCAAAACTGCGTCACTAACTGTGGAGCAAGTGTAAGAAAATTACACCACTGGTACTTGTGTTATCCCGCTCCTTCAGCGTCCTCTAGTACAGAGAGGGAAATAAAGTACTACAGCAAAACACATCCAAAGCCCCACAACAGGTAGGTCATTAGCTGCCCTCCTCTGTAATAATTTCACTTATATTGAATTCCAGATATCCTGATCCATCTCCAAAGGTGAGGATGCTCCAGTTTTATCGCTTAAAAATGAAGCAAGATTTATCTGTATTAGAGTTACAGACAGACTTTCTGAATGAGCATGTGCACTAACAACAGCTACGCTGAGATCTGAACTGGAGATTTTTCCAGTCCATCTTTCAGCAGGATGACTTTTTAAGCACTTCCTTTACTGCTGAATACCACAAAGGCTCAGGCAATCTATTGATGACGAAGGTCAGCACCTCCTTAGCAGCCCATAAAGTGAGTCTCACAATCACGTTTCAGACTTTTTAAGATTCTAGCCATTTCTTTAGGCAATGAAGCAACCTAGTTCTTTTATCTTGCTATTTTTATTGTTTGAAAGCCTGAGTCACATCTGATCTTTTTTATTTTTAGTTTTCTTTTGGGGAAAAAAAAAATCCAACCCTTGATGTATCTTTTTTTGTTCAGTACTCTTGTTTCTTTGTGATAGACATAAGTAATGGCTCATTCAGAGCAAATTCAGGACTCCTTACATTTTTCTTGCTGTGATAAGGGCACACTTGCCATTATTACAGCTGCATTGTCCACATTACTGCAGTAAAGGTTTTGTCAGCACTTCCACTCCAAACACTATTTTTACTCACTGTATTTAACCTGTTTATAAAAAAAATCCCAATAAATTTGGGATTTATTTAAAGAAAGAGGATACATTTGGCTCTGGGCTGAAATTTGGCAAGGTTAATAGTGGGCTTTTTATAGTAGTTTGCAGGGATTTAGCCATGTTATCCTAATTTCTGTTGGAGGCTGAAGCTCAAGTATCAATTGTTTGTGTGGTGCTGTGTAGAACAAAGCACTAATCTCCTTAGGCTATAGACATAAGAGAAATATTAAACTGTATTAATAATTACTGTTCCCAGCTATCAGATAGTTTACTAGGCACCCATGCAAAGACAGTAGGCTTAGGGTTAGGGTTAAGCTTGGGCTTACTGTTCAAAGTAACACAACTCCCCAACTCCTTCTATTACTCACAATATCTTGTGGTAGCTAACTAAAGTTGAGGGTAAATATCACTGAAACAGAATGTAAGAAACAAGTCCTGGTTAAAACACCTATTGTGCCTTTAAGGATAACATGCAAAATTAAATGGGAAATACAATTCAAATAGCCACGAGAAGTTTTCACTGGGTGTGTTAACAATGTAGTTGTCATAGCCTCCTTGAGCAATGCTCAGATGCAGAAGGGATAAGACAACATGAAGATCACTGTAATGTGTCCAGGAATTCAGGATACTCTTACAAAAGACTTGGGCATTGTTTAGGCAA
This sequence comes from Oxyruncus cristatus, assembly GCA_013399855.1. Classification (NCBI taxonomy): domain Eukaryota; kingdom Metazoa; phylum Chordata; class Aves; order Passeriformes; family Cotingidae; genus Oxyruncus; species Oxyruncus cristatus. Next base: position 3,168,381 of record VXAY01001561.1, on the reverse strand, counting down.
AAAAAGGAAAAGAGATAAATCCCTCTTCCTGCCAACTTTGGATAGTCTTGAACAGTAATGGAATTTGCTTCCTCTTCCTTCTGAATCTTTCCCCTTTTCCCCTCTGTGTTTCATCTGTCTTATCATTCTTGCTCTCTTGAAGAAAGGATACAGCCAGCCATGGTCCTGCAGAGCTGGCCTGAGTGATTTAAGAGGCTGCTTCCTCCAGATGGTCAATACTTCCCTTCTCTCCTACTGCTGCAGCTCCCAGTGCATTTCTGTGCTGATTAAAACAGCTTAGGGTAAACAGATCCACTAAGGTACCTGGGATCTGAGCGAACCCATTCCATTTGGTGCTGAAGCAGTATGGAAATACAAGCCATGAACTAGGAGTGCCCAGTATGTCAGACATGGGAGAGGGGATAAAGCGAGGGGCAGAGACAGACCCTGAAACTTCTGCTCTTTCTGTTTTCTCCAACGAAAACCCATCACATGCATTTATTTGGTTTGTTGGCTGAGACAAGACTGCATGTTTGGGCACACGGCTTCCAATCTATAATAATCATTAAGACAAATTTTTTAAGTTTGAAGGAAGTTGAAACCAGGACAACCAGTATCTCTAAAAGTTACAGTATTTATTGAAACAAGTGAGCCAATCTCACAAGGTGGCTAAATAAAGCTCTTAATATTTTCCATTTCTTTGGGGCCTCTTCCCCTCCATGTGTTCCCTAAAGTGTTATTTTAAAACTTAACTTTTGCTGTGATACTCAGTAATATAAACTGCCAGCAATTTAACACAAAATTAGGCACCTCAATTAACTATTTATTGCTGTGGAGATGCTCAAGGATCTTACTAACAAGTTGTTTGAATAAAATTAGAGCTGCGAAAGGACAGTAGGCTAAGAACTACAATTATAACTCAAACCCAAGAGGAGCCAGTCTCCCCAGCAGCATGTCTCAGGACAGTGAGGCAAAGCAAATACAGAGAAGAAGCATCAGTGCTCACAACCTGGAAGAAGGAAAAGAAAGATTCAGTATGCAGTGAGGGCTCAGGATACGTGGTTGGTAACCAGTGACTAGGGAAAAACAAAGAGGGAAAAATCAAAGATGTTTTCTGCATATGTTTTTCAGGCACTGTGTAACTGTCTTCCTCACACTCCCTCCTAGGGATATACTTTCTCTAAAAATGTGGGAGCAAAATACCAAGAGACAAAAGAGACAGCAGGGAGAGCATTCCAGCTCTGCGTGATGATGTCACCCCATTAGCACAAAGCCCCGCATTGTCAATTAGGGAAAAAAGGTCAGTGCTGTGTCTGACGGGATGTGAAGCCTGGCCAGCCTTCCATGCCTGGCCAGCCTTCCATGACTGGACTCAGCAGCTCTGCACGGCGGGAGCAGAGCAGTTCATTTTCACAGCTAAAGGGCCACTGAGAGGGAAGAGGGAGAGAAAACGGAAATTTTAAAATGGTAAAGGTTTTTACAGTAGGCTTCTGAAAAGCGGGGTTGTGAGAACAAATAATTTCTCTGTGTGAGGAACAAGGTGTGTGTGTGCCTAAGGTATAAACAGAGCAGTGAGCTTAGGGTAATCCCTAAATGAAAAGGAATACAAAGATTGGTCCTACCACTGAGACGTTGTGCTGAAAAAGCTTGAGGTTTTTTTTATATGATTTTTTTTGGTACTGCAATATTTCCTAATTCTGTTGGGAAGACAAGAAAGCAATTTTTGAAGAGATTACAAAGCAAACGTCCAAGTGTCCCACTTGCTCTCATTCTGAAGGAGATGAAGAACTATTGATTTTCTGAAAAGATTGCTTTGAAACGGTGGGAGCTGAGTACTTGTAAAGAATGAGTGCAGAGGGGCAAAGTTTGGTTTAGGAGGGTTGTTGCAGACTGTGCTGTGGGCTTGATTAGATCTGCCCACATGCTATTAAAAGGTCTGCATCTTAGAACTGCTCTGGGCAATCCTGCCTCCAGGATGAGGCAGGAATTCAATGAGACCTCACAGTACAGAGAGCACTCCCTCTCACTTCACAAAATAATCACATTCCTATGGGACCGAGCCCTAGGAAAGCCCAAACCTAGAGGAGACATTTTCAGACCTGTAGTGACTTCCATTACCTGTTGGGCAGTAACAAAAGGTATCGCCCTCAGATCCACGGCAAAGAAGGGCCCTGACTCCTGGCACAGCAGGCACTGGGATCAAACACAGCCAGAGAGGTGTGGCTGGGGATGCAGATCCTTTCCTTGCTTTAGCTCTGCCAGACAAACAGGTTACCCTGATCAAACTCAACCTGAGCTGCTGATCACCATCCCAGGCTGGGTGTCCCCTTACTGTCCCCTCAGTTCTGCTCATTAACTCTCATTAATTAAAAAGAGATGTGTTAGATGAGAGCTACCATTTTAGCTGTTGGTGTTCAGCAAATGCAAAGCTCCACCACTAACTCCTGTGATGTTTCTTGTGGTTAAAAGTTAGCTGCAACTCCCAAGTTCCTAACTGGGACCACCCCACCTGAACAAAGACAACTTTGGTAGAGATCTTCCCTTTTGGTTACAATTTGGAACTAGAAGGAAGCTGAGGCATACAGAAACTTGTCAAGTCAATAAAAATGAAATATGTGCAGGGGCATGTAGTGGTAGGACATGGGGGAATGACTTCAAACTGAGATTAGGTTTAGTTTAGATATCAGGAAAAAAGTTCTTTACCGTGAGTGTGGTGAGGCACTGGAACAGGTTTCCTAGAGAAGTCATGGATGCTCCATCCCTGGAAGTGTTCAGGGGCAGGCTGGATGGAGTTCTGAGCAACCTGATCTAGTGGAAGGTGTCCCTGGCAGGGGGATTGGAATGAGATGATCTTTAAGGTCCCTTCCAACCCCGGCCATTCTATGATTCTATGACAAATCAGTGCTAGAGCTTAAGCCAGTAATTTTATTGAACACTTAATAAGAAATCCACTACCTTTCTTGTGTACATAATTCTTTTCTCTAGTAATAACAAAACCCACAACAACTCCCCAAAGAAAAGTCCACCAAAAGAAACAACAGGGAGAAAAGCAAGGCATGAGAGTGGGAAGGAAAGGAATTCTGCAAATAAGGCACCGAGAAACTAAGGAAAGGTTTAAAAAGACCATCATACCAAGGTGGAAAGGGAATTTTAGTGGACTGAGGGGCTCTTTTCCTTGTGAATGTCCTTCGTATTGCTTCACTTCCCTAGATAGGAGGAATCTCCCTAGATAGAGGTCATTAACTGTCATTCCTCTTCCTTGTCTTACATTGTTGCAGCTTTTATTTCCTTGGTGCTGTTGTTCTTTGTGGTTGTTGTATCTGATTTCCAATGTAGGGGTAATAAATGGAAGAGAAAGTGCAAAAACCAGCAGAGTACAATGCAGGGTGAAGGAACAAGGGAGCAGAGAGCAGGTGCTGGCAAGTCCCTACTGCTCTTCTCCTAAGACGGATGCTCATGCAGCAGGGGTTCATGGAGGGCACAGCCCAAACAAGAAATGGGAAATTTAGTTAGTCTGGATCTTCCAGTGGTATAAATTAGCACTGATCTGTCCCAAAGACTTTAGCGAGTGCAGAAAAATGGAAGCGGATGAAACTTTTTTCTACAGGAGAGTCCCCATGATCAGAAATTCATCTTTGCAAAGGGTACCATGCAAACAATATGCACCCTATATCCCTCAGCAAACAAAACTAAGTTCTCTTTTGCCAAGTTAACTACTGATTTCTGAGACCTCGGCAGCACAATTTGCCTTGAAGCTTCTATTTAAGCGACCCTTAAAAGCAGTAGTGAAATTCTTCTGCTTGGGTTATGGAGGCTAATAAAGAGCCTGATAACTTGTGGGAGGGCACTGAAGCATTCATGCATATGAAATCCTCTGCACATCTATAACCTGAGAATTCTCAGATGCCATGGAAAGAAACGCAGAACTAGTGGTGCTTAATTCTCTTGAACTTTCAGAGCTGTTTCTAAACTCAAGTTCTCTCTGCAGTGTGTGATGGTTAAACAGGATATTTATAAAAAACTTAAAATTAAACAAGGTGGGGATGCTTGTTTTTAGAAACCAACAAGGCTTTTTAGTTACCTTCAACAAGCTGTCTTAACAATTAATGCTCACCAAAGGTAAGGGCTCACCTGAAACCTGGAGCTGGCTTTATTGGGTGTATTAGATATACAGCAGTGAAAAGTGTAGGATGTACAGGAGCAAGAGGAGGGAGAAACTTTTCTGGTGGCAATAAAACCTGTTGAAATAACCAAAGCATCATCATCAGGGACTAATCTGGCTTGGAGCCTGCTTGATTAAAAATGAGAGACAATAATTTTCTTATGACTCCGTAATTCAATTGAATAACTTGGTTTGTTATCTAATACTACTTTGTCATACAGAATGATCTGTATGTTGAAAGCCCTGTTCAGGCATAAACTAATTAATTTTCATGGCAGGACCAGTCCTGTGAAGTGCTGTGCTTCAACAATGTAAGAGGAATTGAGGAAGTGCAATAACTCACGGGGTGAGGCTGAATTTCGCATTAGATATGTAATTAAATCTGATGAGTTCCCCTGGGATGCCGGGATGGTAAGCAGAGATATTAAACGAGTTAGCCATAGCTGTGCATCCGTCCCTCTTTGGCTCCTGATTCAGAGCACAGCGGTGGCAGCTATTGCTGACCCATCCTCTAGACTCCTTCTTCACACCACCACATCTGCCTTTTGTTAATGGCATAGCTCTCAGGCTTTGGGTTTAGAGACAGTCTTTCTGCAATCATGTTAGACAGAATGAGGCAAAATTTAGGGGTCAGAATATAGGATAAAGCATTTTACCTGTCCACCTCTTTATTTCACGAGCTGCTTTAGCAGTTACTCAAGTTGCGCTTATTCCATTTCTCACAGTGTGAAATAATGAGCTTTAAGCATTCTGAGGCAAAAAAAAGCCTGCGAGGAAGGAAAAAGAGAAAGGTGGAAAGATAAAATACTTATGTGACACCAGGTGAAGCACATGTCAGTAATTTGGGGATTATACTAATTAAAGAGATATTTTAATACTTTCCTAAGTCATCATTACAAACCCAGAAAATTTAGAGTTAGGGTTTCTGGAGGTTTTTTTTAACCTGTATATTACGACTATGCATTTCACCCTAATTGCTTTGTAATTTGACATGCAATGGTTTAATATGGCAGCTGAAGCAAATCCACTAACAACTGGGAGCTAAAGCACACACAGAAAAGAGCTCCTGACAGGCAGAGCTTCATTTCAGCAACTCCATACAGGCAATAGAGCTGTAACATAAAAGTTAACAGGAAAGAAAAGATTCTGAAAAAGGACTGGCTAAAATAGCTCAGATTAACATTCAAGGCAGTTCTTTGACACTTTTAGTTTCTTAGCATGGCTTCTGCTTTTAATTTCTTCTTTTAGCTTGGTGTCTTCATTCTCTGGTGCAGAAATTGTCTTTTGTGCAATTATTTTAATCCCTATGAATGTTTATTACCTCTGCTGCATTGTTTTTGTCAATATGAATTTTAACCTTGAAGTGCTACAAGAACAGTAGGGAAATTTTTCTTCCCTTGATGAGCAGAAAGGTACATGGCACAAGTTCTGCAGGTACAATTTTCTCATTCTAATTTCAATTTGTGATTGAACCATGGTCTTCACCACTGCCATATGCAATGACACAAAACTGTAAAAGCAGTGACAGCCAAGGGAAATCCCGTGGTGGTTGTGAGCCACTGACAAAAAAACCCACCCGAAACTCAGATCCAGCCATTGATTCTAACACGTTTTTGTTCATTTTATTAAACGTGTGCTTGGTTCCTTCCTTTATTTCCTATAAACTACACTGGGACAGAAGCCAGTGCTGTCACAAACTAACACTGATTCTGTAGCCCATGCTTTTGTAACCTTTAAGTTATACTACTCTAATGCTTCATTTTATGACCTTCCTCAGAAAATTCTGCAAAGCTCCAGTGAATGAAAGATACTCCAACCTGAATACTAACTTGCACTAAGGTGACCAAACATCTTACATCCATTGAAAGAGAACTATATCAGTACCTTTTATCCAGCTGGTTTTGCCAGGAGAAGGGTTTGGTGTGGTTTCACACGGAATGCAAGCACAGAGCTATGAACTTTGCCATGAGCAGAAGTCTTCCAAGGTGTTCTCTTAGCTCTGAAATTTAGAATTAAGGAGGAGCAGGGGTTTACAGTTGCTTTACTGTGCTGAGTACAGGTCACTTTTGGCCAGTAATTGGATATACCGAATTAACAGGCATTAGTACAATCAGATTTGGGAGATGAATGATGGTATTTTGCTTCTTTGGATCACCTGTTATTGTAAATCTCCATGGGAACTATTTTTCTGAAGGCCTTACAAGGTGCCTATGAAAGACTGAGTGATGTGATTTATTCCTCTTGGTTTTAAGTTGTGTGTAAAGCTTAGTTTCAAAATTATTTAAAATTGTTTTTATCTAATATCAACCTGTCCACAAAAGAACCAACAAGTTGTTGATTTTCCTCCCCAGACCTGAAGGTTAGAAAATGGGGTGAGGATGGTGTCAAGTACCTTTGGGATTACCAAAATCTAGGTTTACCCAGGGCCTAGCATTCTGAGGTGAGAGCCCAAAGGAATAAATGTCTTTTTAAATACCAGAAGCACAAAGACGCTCCGGTACACCTGCACACCTCACCATGAAGTATCTCCCCTCCTTTTTGATGCTGTGTTTTCTTCTTGACTGTTACAGTCTTAATGGTGACCAACCCTGAACTGTTCATTTTGAAAAATAAACCAAAACGAAACGAACCAGCATTTGCTGCTGTCAGAGTGAGTCTGGTTTGCAGAAGACAGTAAATTCCAGGTTTTTCATTTGTGAGGCAAAGTAAAGCCATTAAAGCTTTAACCCTCAGTTATTCCCAGCAAGGCATCATTTCAGAGGTTGCTGGAATTAAGCAAATAAATAAGTAAGAGAAAAAACAAACCCACAACAGAAAACTAAAGGCAAGGACTTTGAGCAAGGCTTGCTTTGCATCCTGGCTCCTGTGAATTCTTGCTGCAGCTGCAGGAGCAGCTGCATTATTTTCAGCATCAATCTGAGCCATGCCATGTAATGGCCTCGTTACAGAGGGAATAAAGAGCTAACAGAATCCAAAAATCTTCAGACTTTTTATAAAATTTACATTCGGAAATACCATATTTAAGCCATTTTTCAATGTTCAAATTTAAATGGGCACAATTAGAGTTGATTTTTGTTTTGTTTTTCAACTGGTAGTTATTACATTGAGCGAGTGTTGCTCGCGGTCAGGGCCCTGCAAACGCACATGTGCAGCATCTGAATTCCACGGGAATGAGGAGTCTCACAGAGTTGCATAACATTAAACATGCAAACAAGGAGTCACAGAGTGAGAGCCTGCATTTATAAGGAAGAAATATGGAATTCAGCAAAACACTTTACATAGAATTTTCCGCATATCCTTTCAAAACAGCAATGATACGCAGAATTTCCTCATTGTTGGCCTCACTTACCACTTCAATGGGTTGGTAAAAGCCCTGATGACTTTGTCAGAGCAAAGATGCAAAACACTTTAAAAGACTAATTTTTACATGTGTCTGGAGATTGCCCACAAAAGTTCGTCAGTGGTCACATTTGAACAGTATTACCACAGCATTTCTCTGTTTCCTAAATAATTTTGCAAGCTGAGGTGTGGATATCCAGGCAACACTATCACTTTGCACAGATAAAACTAGTGACCTTTAAGGGACTAGGCATCATAAAGGGAACATATCTAATCAAATACTCAATTCATTGATTGTAATGTAATGTGAAACAATTTTATGATTCCTGAAAGCAGTGCAAGCACCAAATGAGTGGTATGGCCACCCTGAAGTACAAAAGGTCTGCTCTCATTCAGCAGGCTGCTTACAACTCAGCTTCTAGAAGGCATGCAATTAGATGACAATCTCAATGATATTTTGAAATAATTCATCTAGTCCTTATGTCTTCAGGAAAAAGCTTGGAAATATAACTCATGTATCATGTAGAGGCTCAGAAAATAAAAGGAAAGAAGCCAAAGAATGTATTTGTAGAAAAGAAATACCCTTTTTATCTAGTTAGATGGTCCTGGTTGCCTGCTTGAGGATGTTTAATGTTTCAGGTTGGTAGTATTGAGTGACAGAGGGAGGTTTTTACTGGTTAAGAACTGCAATAAGAGCAACTTTTTTTCTCATTCTAATTATAGTTTTCATGCAAAGTATGGGCAGATCATGTAATTTCTGTGCCTCATGGAGGTAATAAGACTTCCCTTTTTTTCAGTGCTGCATGGCTCAAGTTACCAGTATTTGGGAAACACACAGGATTTAGAATGATTAATGCTCTATAAATAAATAAATATATCTCCATTCATTAGCCAGGAAAGGTCTGTTTCGTTTCAAGAATTGATTTCTGAAAATGCTTTACCATGTATTTAATCAGCAAACAAGATGACGTTAAGTGGCAATATGTTAAAATTAGTTGCCTTTCATTCTTTTAACTCTACTGGAAAAAAGTTATATTTTCTTTTCAGATTGTATTTCCCCAAGTATAAAACAGATGCATTTGGATAAATAGATTTGAAACATATTATTAAATTAAATGAAGAAAAGGAAACATAATGAAATAAAATCCAAGTATCTGAAAAAAAAAAATTTCTTTTCACAGGCCTGGAGTGGAAATCTAATGTTCCTTTTCTACTTTGTCCTGGTATCAGGATGACAGGTATTCTATCATCTTTCAAAGCACCATCTGAGATGCCTCTCGTGATCTGAACGAGAATTGGTGTCCATTCATGGAGAATCCAGTTAAATGTATTAAATCTATTTCTTCATGGAGCACATTGCTTGTGCTTAATACACTTACTACTATTATTGTAATAAAATTAAATAGTGCCATCTGAGATCAAGTTCCTATTACAGTTCTACATATGCATTGTAGCAGACGTTTTTAAGTAGACCAAGCAGAGGAAAGAAGTCTCCTTTGAGGTAAAATGGGGATATGGAAATGAGGCACAGAGGAACGAACCCTCTTCAGGGACAGACAGGAGGCCCACGGTGGAGCAGCTTCTCCCTTCCAGGGTTCCTGCAGTTGCTTTTCCTGAGTCCCATTTAAAAATGGTCCTGAGCCAGCTCAGCAGAGCTGTGCTCACCTCAGGGGGTCTCTGGGGAAGTGTTTGGGAAGTGAACCACTGGCTCAGTCCAAGCCCTTGAGCTTCCTGGAAGAACAGGAGAATGAGCACACTCAGATCGCATGTCTGTCCCTGAGGCGGTCGGTCCTAAATGCTTTCCAGGCTGCCCCAGCTCAGTAATTCCAGCTCAGCAAACCCCTCCTTGGGAATACTTTGAGCCCAATATTTGGAAAATAGAAAAAAAATGAACCTGCTGGAAGATGCCTTATTTGTATATAATACCAGAAGGGAATATCTATATCCCCACAACCCTTCTGGTACCACCTACATTTCAAACCAGTGAGTGTAAGCAGAGGTTTCTTCCTGGACCAATGGAGGAAGTATATTTATCCTCATCAGGACTTGAGCTCCACCAATGTACCTGACTGAAAAAAAACCCCAACAATTCTAAAATAGGTTTAGAAGAGAGTTTTGAGGTCCTTATTCATTTGTCAAGAGACTAAACTGCTGAACACACTTGAATCAGAGCAACTTGATAACCTTACTTTCCACAGAAATTCTGCAAATGCATTTAAAAAATGCAGTAAAATATGAAGTCTCTTCTGCCTCTAACTCAGACAAATAAACCTTCTAACTGCAGGCCACAGAGCAGAGCTGAAGGAGGAAAACATGCTGGAGTTATGTCCACAACTTGGAACACTGCAAGGGTTCAACAACCATTTCAGAATAGAGTAGAAAACGACATAAACATCCCAGACAGCAGTGCCATCCCAGTGCCAAGCATTCCTCCTAGGCACTGAGGACTAAAGAATCCCACAACCAGAAGAAAACAAATGATTAAGAAACACAAAGTGAAATCAGCACAATTAATGAAGTAACTAAGATACAAAATCTCAAAACAGAACGAATGTGGCATATTGTTAAAAAATGTTGCTTTGCAGATGAATGAATAAATTTACTTTCAAGACAGGCCTTTTTTTTTTTTTTTTTCCCCCCAGTAGCTTCAGCCCTATTGCTTCCTCTGCAAATTTGCTTCCCCAGGTGCAACTTAGATATGACATCTAAATTTCCCTGCTGTAGCTGTACAGTTGAGGTGAAAGCTAGAGGGATGAATCATTGCATCCTCTCCATGCTTGCTGATCTGCCTGCTCCAAAGGAAGAGCAAAACCCTGTGGGGAGAAGCACAGCAGGGCTAAAGCAACAAAAGGGGGAAAGAAGCTTAATGGAAATGCCTCGGGATTCAGTAAGAGAGGGAGAAGCACTGGAGATCTGAGGAGGGAACAGAGAAATAAGAGAAGATGATAGGAATGTGAAATGCGTAGTCGGATGATGAGTAGAGCTAATGAAAGTAAGTTTCCTGAGCTTGTGTAGCTGGGCTCTCTGGTGTCTAAAAGCTTGCGAGCTCTGATGGAACCTTTCCCTGCAGCTGGAGTATTTCCAGTGTCTCTCCCTTGAGTGATTTCCTAGTGTGGTTGTTGATGGTGTAGTAAGTGGGAGATAGGATCCAGGGAGATGCAGATAAACAGTAATTAAGGCTTTTTCCTCAAAAAAAGAAAGAAAAGAAAAAGCTGTAGTCACAATGAAATGGGACTGGGAGGAAGATGCAAAATAGAAACAAAATTAGAATAAAAAAGAGAAGGCCCTTCTCCCCCTAAATCTTCAAAGATATTTTTTTCATTTAAACTTAAATGAGTAACGGGAGAAGAAAAAAGCCTCAGGATGGAGAGATTTGAGAGTGGTTGAGACAAGGATCTAAACCGATCTCTGTTGCTGGACAAGACCCCTGAATGGGGATGGCTGAGATGTCAAGAAATTGCTTTTAGAAACAAGGAAAGAAACAAGGGATTTTGGTCAGGTGGGAGATAGATTACTGGAACAAATCTGTTGTGGTATCTGGAAAATGCTGAGGCTGGACTGTAAACTGGGGTGAGGTGAAGTAAATGAGAAGCTGTTCCCTCAGTAGTCCCTACTCCCTTAAATGTGAAGGCAACAAGGAGGAGATGTAGGTTTCCTCTGGGATGTCCAGAAGACCTTATTTCCCAGTGTCCCCATCATGTCCACATGCCCATGACCCCTCATCCCCAGCCACCACTCCTTCACCTGCGTGGTGAGTCCTCAGGCTTGGCCGTGGCTCTCTGGCTAAAAATGAAGTTGGCAAATCTTTGCTGTAAATGAGTCCTCACAGGGTAAGTGGCAAATTCAGCCCACCCAAGCTGTAATATTTGTGCTGGGCATGGGCTCTATAAAGGGTAACAAATATGAAGCTCACTGTAAACTTGGTTGACGTTACTACTGTAAACTTCCTGGCTGGTAATTGAGATCTGATCAATTTTTTTAAAAAAAACATTTGAAGTGTCTGTATCTTAGTACAAGGGAAACGTGAAACAAAAAGAGAAGCAAGAATTACAAAAGGTGAAGTAATCAGCAGGATTATTAGAGACACTGTCATGTTTCTCATGTCCCCTGATTTATGCCAAAAAAAGAAAATAAAAAGTACAGGTACAGATGGATTGCTCATAACATGCATTCAAAGTTGCTAGTCCAAACAGCATAATTTTTAAGGCTAAGCATTCCCTATACAGCAATGTTAGAGCTGAATGCTTTTTATGGATGCGCTTAGTTCGTAGAGTTGTGTGATTATGCACATGGGATCTGATTCATAGGATTTCTTCTTTCTTCCTTGACAAAGCATAGATGTAAGAAATAGCCTAAAAAGGTTTGTCCTGGTTAAAAATACTCATGAAAAGTAAAACTTCAGGTTTAGAAAAGCCACAGAAGGAGGAAAAAAATGGAGTTTCTGGATCTTTTGAAATTTCTACAGTGCAAAGGGTTGTAGTGTTTAAGGCTCATAAAATAGATTAAGAATCCAGTGACATACAAGAGTGGATTTTTTTTCCCTGCTCTCTATTTGGCTATATATCAATAGGTTTTCTAGGCAGAAGAAGAGTCTTGCTGACTACATCAAAGATTCCTCACTAGGAACAGACCTTAAAAAATAAAAAGTAGGCCTACTTCAAAAATATTCTTCAGGTATTTTTTAGTGGAGACTTTGCTTCTTCTCTAAAAAATATGTATCCCAGCAAGAAATCTGTTATTTTTTTTTTTCCTGAAAAATAAACAAGAAAAGAAACTAGTTGTGTTTGATTAAAATTTGATTTGTCTGAGCAATAGGCTGCAGTTGTCTCTGTAAGACACAGCCCAAGCAGGAGGCCCAAATTAAATACGAGGACACAGGGTGTGGAGACCACACCTCTCCAGACAATGACAGAAAATTCTCAATTAAAAATTTTTTTTTTTTTGCTTTTCATCTCCAAAATGCTTTGTCTTGAATACTTCCATAATAAAATTGCAGGTAGGCAAAGGTAGGCAGGAGAGGGCTTTGGAGGGAGGCTGGGATGAACAGTGAGGCAGTGACTTCCAGTATGGGCAGCCTTTGGGTGGGAGCAGTCACTGCCCTTGGTGAGGTGACTCGATCACTTGGCTGCTACATCCCTCCGAGAGAAAATAAGTGTTGGCTTCACAGGCTCATGCAGATCTTTTCTGGTCAAAAGCTGGGCTGCTACATTAGCTGCTAAATGTATGTCTTTTATAGCTCTAGGGTAACTACACAACTCTCCCCCCTCCCTTGGCAGAGGTGCAGTACAACATCCACGTGTTCAAAGGCCAATGTGCACATAGCCATTGTTCATTTTGGGAGGTTCTGGAAAGAAATTGTAAAGGACCACAGGAGAGGTCAGTGATTTGGGAACTGGAGAAAAGATGTACTGGAAAGGGAAGGTCACAGATGTTTCCTACCAATCTGTTTGTTCGCTTTGCTTTTGCAACTCAGAATTTCCCATTCGTAACTGGCTCCACTTTTGCCAGGTGATTTCCGTGGGAATATCTGAAAAGCTCCTGTTAAACCCTTAGGGAGGCTGTTGCCTCTGGTAGCTGTGCCCTTCATAAAGCAAAAGCTCTTGCACTATTGGTAGATTTGCATGTTCCCATATCCAATAACTCTGAGTAAGTGGCGTATTTAGAGCATCTATCATAGCATTAAGAACAGGTTTCTGCCATGCTGTGGTGATGGAGAACACTTTGTGACACCCTGGAATTGAATTCCCCCTTTCTGAACACACCCTCTGGCTTTGGATACCCCCACGCTTGCTTCCTGCACAACACATTGATTTTGGAGGCCTATTTGTTTTAATGCCTTTAACTGCCTATGTCATTCCTGAGAAAGGATGAAGCCGCGATATGTTGGCACATTAGTCTGAAAATCAGGATAATACAGGACTGAGGTGAAAGCAAGAGTATCACTAACACTTTGGTCAATGCAGGTCACAAGGAAGGAGAAGCCCAAGGAAAAACATCAACTTCTGTCTCTTCAGCTGTTTAAAATAATAATAATATAAAAAGAACAACAGAAAGTTGAAGGAATTTTGTCTACAATGCAACTGGTCTCTTGCTCCTCCCCTCCCTGAAATTTTTAAACAAATTACTTCTAATATCACCTAGACATTAGTGCTTTAGACTGGGTACTCTTCATGCTCCATAACTGGTTTTCATAAATGTTTTAATTGGTCCAGGCCCAATTCCACTGAGGTCAATTAGAAGATTGCAAATAAATCCTTCCTTCCACTCCTTGCATTAGTATGCAGCTTGTAAGAGGGCTGACACTGGTCTGTGTTTTTATCTTAAAATAATCCAAAAGACAGTTTTTCTGGGGGAAGATCTATCCCTATATAATTTGTGGGCTGTACTCACAGGGATGTTACCCAGGTAAAAACACTTATCTTTAATTTAGAGCCCAATTTTCAGACATGCTGAACACAATTCTACCTGAAGTTAAATATAGGCTTGAAGTGGTCAATACTTTTGAAAACCAAAACCATAATTTCTAACATATGCCATTTTGTCTCAGGCTTGTATTCTAGAATTAGGTTTAAAGCAGTTTGGAAGTGCATTTCAAAGTGTTCTTTCTACAAATATTGCAGCAAAATAAATTGGTATATTATGACATAGTATGTTCTGTTTTATTTATGTCTTAACTTTGTGCCCGTGAGCATCTGACTTTTAATGAAATTCATTTTTAAATGGACCTCAAATTTTAAATAACTACAAACATTTTTTTTTTCCCCAGCAAGAATATAGTAGGTCTGTGGTTTGATATGCCATAAAAGGATGGAGGATGAGCTGTGAAGTACTTCGGAAAATATTGATTATTTGTTTGTTCACGTTATGGGTGGCAAACTGGATAAATACTACCATGGTTTGGTGCAGAAATCCACGTTCAAAGTTGTGTTGTACCTCTGAACTTGCAGTATGGTCTGGGGCAAATAGTTTGCTGAATAAGGCCCTAAGCCTTTGTGCAATACATGCCTAAGGCTCTCAGCCCCAGAGATCTAGTGGTAATCATAACTACTTTGAGAACACTCCTTTAATGCTCTTTAAATGCAATTTTTATAAGTACTTTTTGGCACGCTCTAACTGCAGAGCTTCACATTTTTCCAGGATGTTTTAAGAAATCAGAAATGATTTCTGGTATTTGAAACCAAGCTTGAAATTGTGCTGAAAATTCAGTTCTTGCAGAGACTTCTCAGCTGAATTAATTACAATACAATCAAGCTCTGGCATGTGGGACAAGAAACATCTGGTGCTAACCTTGGCTGATCTCACCGTAGATTGCATTCACTAGTCTAAATAGTTTTCTGAACTTACTGATAGAGTAATTTTGCCCTTTTTCAATTTATGAACTTGTGATGGCTTTGGCCATCTTGATAAAACAAATCCCACACTGAGGTCAAGGTTTCTGGAACCATTAACTTTCAGTGAGAAATTACTTGTGGACTCATTGTATGTTTATTGTCTAAGTCTCCTTGTAATAGGAAATCTGTTTTGTACATTAGCATTGTACATCGTTAGCTTTGTATATTCCAGCTGAAACTATTAGAAACTCATCTTCCCCCATGAAGAGAACCTGAAACAATTCAACAGAAGAAATAAGAAATCAAGCTGCCTTATTTTTTTCATTGTCTTCTTGTTATATTATCTGTGTATGCATATATGTACTGAGGAAATGCAATGGCTAAATAGCTCCAAGATAATTCTAGCTTTTTAAAAGCAGATAGAAAATCATCACTCTGTGAAGCTGAACCAGCCAAACAGCACTGGGGAAAAAAGTTCCCATATGCCTAATGCATACCTATACTGCCTCTTTCATTGTCAGCTGCTTTGTGCATTGGCAAAATGTCACCTCTGCAATCTGGTGGTGTTCTCTGTCCACCCTGACGAGGAGCAAAGAATCAGAAAAGATTCAGGGCAAACAAAAGCCAAGCTGCTTCAGATGGTGATGTCTTCTGAGTGATGAGGTACTTCTGGTGTTTTAAATTTTATAAACATATAGTTCTCATACTATCTGGACATTGAAAACGAAGGCAAGTTAATCATGCACATAAACTTACCGGGTCCTATTGAACTTTCGAATAAAATAAAAAATCCTGACACTTGCTGGAAGAAATATTTCTGGTTGATACAACCTCTTAGACAGTAAGGAGCAGCTTCCTCACACCGCTTTTTTCTTGTGAAACTGCACCTTTGTGTCCACTTCTCCTGAAGCATGAAACCATCCTGGCTGGGGGGGGGTTCCAGCTGCAGCATTGACAGGCACTTCCCAGAGGAAGATTTCTGTGAAATGGGCAAACCTCTGGTCTCTCTGCTTCCCCAGGCATGGCAGGTTTACAACTCAGTGAAGTTATTCCGTGGCAGGAGGGGCCCAGTTGTGGCCTCCCCATGATGGCTTCCTCCCAGTGCTCTGCTGAACCAGTCAGTGCTGAGTTGATTCACCACACGCGTGGTTTTACAGCTCACCTGCCACACGTCTCTTTCTTCCCTGCCACAAAAAACAGCAGCTGGGGTTCTGCAGAGGCACCAATTTGGATGGAAATGGTTCCACAAGACTATAACAAATACTACTGCCTGTTTGCAATAGGTGGGACGTGTAACATTCTTTGTGCTTTCTAGAGGCAATTGGAGGGGTAGTGATTTTGATTTGTATAGAAAATCTATACAGATATTGTCTTCTCTGCCAAAGAATTCTTTTTTTCCCTTAGATTTTCAGGTCTTAAATTTCTGTACACCCAGATTTATGACACACTGCCACTGTATTTATTGCAAATTATAAAGGTTTTGCCTAGTTGCAGGTAGGTATGGGGTTTTAACAATGAGTAGAATTTGATCACTGTAGCACTGTTTAAATAAGGAAACAAAGTCTGTAAAACCCCTTTGACCTTCATGGTATCCACAAATACAGTGAACTTCCTTTACATTAGGTTTTGGAGATACCCACGGCATATTCATTTTAAATTATACAATCAATCCATGAGAAAACTGGTTTTCCCTGAATATTAGATACATCCAGACATGTATTAAAAACCTCTTGAGCCTGTAAAGAAATATTTCTGTTCTGCTTAATAAATGTGGGCTTGATTCTCTTAGTTTCACTGGTGTAATTTCACTGACTGCCACAGAACTACTGCTGCATCATGTCTATGAAAATGATAAAGCCAGCACTTGTGCTGATCGCAGTGTGTAGCCTAGAGACAGGAGGGAGACTCAAAACTCTCATGCCAGTTGCATTAAATCTTGGTGCAAAAGTGAAAGTTAACATTTTAAGAAATGTGTATTATAAATAGTTCATGAAGAACATTTTTTTTCCCTTTCTGTTTAAGCTACTGCTATTCAAGATTTCATATGATTTGTGAGATTCAACATAAAATTCCCAAATATGGTGTTAATATTTCCCCGGGGATTTTATGTATTTATGAATATGCAGCCTGTTTTCTTTAGCTGTGTTTGAGAGCTGTTTCACAGTACAATGAGGTCCTAATTTTTACAGCCAATCAAAGATGTGCCTTCCATGTAATCAGCTCTTTGCTTGTATAGCAGAACAAAGCAACGTCCTATGAAAAATTAACTTGTATTTATTTTTTAATATACTACTCAGAATATAAGGCATATGAATCACAAACCCCAGAATCTAATTAAATTATCAGTTCCTACAGCAAGTTCTGCATCTTCTACAAATACGTCTGTAATTGTATTAAACATATCCCTGCTTAGGAATTCCCCAAGCTAAAGCTTTTGATGTTTCCTGCTAAATTCTTAGCAGAAATTACAAAAATCCAAATACTAACAGGGCAACTGAAACCACCCTGTTGGTTAAACAACAATATTTTGAAGTGATAAATTCTGTATCTCCAAGTCGTGCCCTTATTTGAGTATCAAGTATTTGCAAACATGGCAGAGCTTTCTGCTCTCACTGGGCTCATGTCTGGCACAAAGCTGTGCAGCAACAGGGAACAATCTAATCAAAAACCCATCCAGATTTTTATGTGTGCTTGTCAGCCTGCATTTTTCCCCCCAGGCCGGTGGGACTCAGTGTTAAGAAGGTGTGTTTGGTAACTGAAGAGTTTGTTCTCCAGCTTCACTAGTCACGGCTGGATGTGGAACAGATATCTCACACTACACCTCACCCAGCCAAGGAGATACAGACTGTCCCCTGACCTGCTGCTCCGAGCACTGGGATTTTCCTTCTGGAATTCACCCATCATCTTGGAAAACTTAATGGATTCAAGCAAAGCTTCCCGTCTGGTACTATCCCAGCATTGATTTTTTTAAGTTTAAATGGAGAGGGAAAATATCTTCTGAAGCAACTGTTCTCATCTTTCCCTCCTAGGATACCTCACAGCTAAGTACAACAGTTTTCCTATCTATAGGTCTGTGGTTCAGCTTTGGAATTTGCTTCCCTTTGCAATGTTGAGCCAATGTCAGGAGAGGACCAGCAGCAGGAGAAAAGAAGAAATTCTTTATTCATTCCAAATTCTTGAAGTTATTCTCTTTGTATGCAGATAAAATTTCTGAACAGAAAGTGCATTCCAGTCATACATATAACCTGAATACAAAACCTGGTGAGTTATCACAGCAAATACGTCTCAGACAGACATGCAGCTTTGGGCCATGTCTGAACAATAAATGGTGCTGAGTCAGATTCCATGGACACACTTAAAAGAGGTGTCATTTATAAAAATGTTTGCATTACAAAATACAGCATATAAATGTACTTGTTGACAAAAACCACCTAAAGACTTAGAGAGTCCTTCCCTCTTTCCATTTATTTTAGTACAGCAAAAGCTAAGCTGCTGTTAAGGAATTATCTTCCTCGATATGGCCTTTGCATGTGTCAAAGAACCACAAGTTCCTGCACATGGGTTATGAGAAACTCACAAACACGATGGAAAGTCAAGTGATGCAGGTTGGACCCAAAATCCAAGTTGATTAAGGTTACGATCAAGTTCTCATAAAACTCATATTTAGCCAAGACATAGAAACCAGTGGTAGTTCTGCCCGTAATGGTAATTTGACTGCTCATGATCACTGATGATCATTTGAACACACCTTCAAAGAGCCTTGCCTTGCTGCCAACGCAGCTTGGGTTGTAATTCAAGGGTTGCCCTGAATAATGTTTTGTCTGCTGGCAAAACTTTGAGCATGAATATGCTGCTACTGTTAATTTGATTTGCCAGGTTTTTCAGAGGGTGTGAACTACAGCTGAACTTACTATTACACATCAGTGGCTAACACAAGCACTTTACAACTAATAGCCCAGCTCCATTTGAGTACATTTCAGGGATTTCCTTTGTGTATTCAGGAAGGACAGGCAAATTATTTCAAAATTAAATGTGTAGAATGACCCAGTTTATTGCAGCTTAAATAACTGTGGAACGCATCTTTGAGAAATCCCAGATCCATAGAAAAACACATTACCTGCAAGGGTGCAATAATGCTGAAGGGCTGGTTATTTTTCCTAAGCTTGGCTAATTCAAGAGGAGTACAGTGAGTGCAGCTCTCTTGCCTTCTCTCTGTAATATAACAGAGCCTCATCTGCCCATGGTCACACACAAAGTCTGTGATGGGGCATGAAAGTAAAGTTGAAGCTTAGTCCCTGTGTAGCATCCTAACCACTAAAAAAGAGGGGCCAGCAAAAAAAAGAGTAGAGAAAGCAAGTAGAGAATAAAAGAACTTCCTCCCTAGTTATCCTCTCACTTTTTATGTCTTTTATGTTTTGAAGGCCTTGCAAAAATTTTTCCTTGTAGCATAGTTATCTTCAACACAAATTAATCTGATATCCCACTTATCTGCAATTTTAGAAGCCTTTGTGCACCACATTCATCTCTAGCAATTGTTAGAATGATGATTTTATCAGTTGCCAATATTTGTTCATTCAATACGCAACAGAAAGTAATCTTAGCTCAAAGAGTTTTTAAAAATATTTTCCATAGCAGTTAATGCCTGAAATACATGAAATAAAGTTCAGTATAATTAACATAGTAAAAGTCTCAGTCACCAAAAGGAAATTGCAGAATGTGGGTGTCATGCTGCTACCTGTTGCCTAGCAATGTTGCATACGTGTGGCACAAGATTGATAGATATCACCCACTCAGATCGCTGGATTCAGACCTTCACCGCCGAGTTGTCAGCCGGAAAAATTGCCAAGAAGCAGAGAGAGAAATAACAGATGGGAGGAGAAGCATCACAGAGTAACTTTGCCTCAGTGTCCAGCACCATGGAGCCCAAAGGATCAGGGCTGTTAAATTTTATCGAGTCTCTTTTTCCAAAAAATATATATCTGTAAATATGTACATGTGTATAAACTTATGAATAAGAAAACTCGCTTCCTAGCTAGGTGTACCTGGGTTGTGCAAGTTGAGGCAATGATATCCTGAAATTAAAATGGCAATTCAGTTTCATAATTTTTAGTGACTCACACTGTATTACCTTTAAGTAGGATGAACAGAAAATTCTCTGATATTATAGATAATTATAATGTTATTATAGCATTCCTGATAGCAAATGCTAAAGTTAAGATTAAAATGCAACACAGCATTTTAAGCAACCCATACCTTCTCAAAATACACTTTTTGCTAAAATTTTCCATGATCTACTTGGCTTCAAAGTCAGCTTTTTCTGAGAAATCTTTCTATGGAATTAGTTCTGCCATTTTTGAACCGAGTCAGGAGGCTCCATATGTTCTATTTTAAATTCTGGACTTGCATAATTCCAACAAATGACTAAAGATAGAAGCCTCAGACCTGACAGGTTTTATAATGCTCATTAGAGGAAGAAAATAATCTTGGTTTGAAGAAAATTAATCAAGTGTTTAAAAATAATGGCATTCAAAACAATTTCCTTCACATGCACAAGTAAAGTCTGAAGATGGTTTTTCAGACCAAAATGGCTTTAACCGCTATTATATAAGAAGTCCTGCTCTTAACTGTTTAAAGCTGCTACACTTGAGGAAAGCCTTTTTTGTTTAGCCTCATCCATTAATAAGGATTCATTAAAATAATACAAAACACCAGAAAAAAAATCCAATTATAAAAAGACCAAATAATCAATCCAATAGAGCATGAACTGAACAGCCATCTGTTGCACAGTCCCATTTGCTAAGAATTCAACATCCATCTTAGTCGTGGAAAACAGAGGAACTAACAACACAAAAGCCAAAGAAAGCATGGCAAATAATAATGAGACAAGTAAAATAAATGGGAGTTAGAGTTGATCCTAATGCCTGTGAAAGGTGCAGATTGCTTTTTTGGGGAACACAACAGCCAACCATTGATGGATGCTGAAGAGAATGAGGGTACCAGCCCAGACTAGCAAAATTCATTGGATGACTTGGGAGAGGGATGTGATGGCACACAGCACGTAGGGCTACTGTCTTCAGCCAGCTCCTGGGGTGTTAGACCTGCCCTAACTCTGGCACTAAGTCGGTGCTTGGTGCCTCCATATGACTGTACAAATGTCCGCTCTGCAGCTCATTTTAAGGTGAAAACTCTTCCTCAACGACCCACTCAGAAAAGGGCTTTTTGTGTTCACAGGGAGTGTGGTGTTCAAAGCACTTAGATAAGATTTTCAGAAGTATCAAATGACTTAAAAACTACAAGTATCAGTAAGCTGCCTCCCAGCCAGCTCCTGAAACACCCACACAGCAGTTGGTGCTCACCACAGCCAACTCCCACTCTGAGTTTGGGACTTGGGGTCGCTCACATAGAGCCTAAGACCCAAGCAAGGCAGGTGCATGAAAAGCTATTTAGAGCTAATTAACAGAAGTTGTTAAAAGGAGAGGTTCTTAGGGGGCCCCACCTTTCCTCAAGGTTGGGCACCTGAGCAGCTGGGGTGGTGGACTGTCAGCTCTTGTGAGGATTTGAAGCCAATCCTGCTGATGCAGGTAGGTAGCTATGCTACGTTTTTGAGAGAAATTAACAGTTATCTGTTTATTTTCATTTAAAATAGAATGAGAGGAAGAATATGTCTGTTTATTCCCTTTTATGTAACCTTCTAGAGGTAAAACGGCTGAAAAATGGGTGATTTTTCTTGCTTGCACGTGTTCTGAGTGGTTCTAAATTGTACCTTTGACCATGTGATTTTGACTACAAAGGAAAATGAGGAGGGTCTGTCCTCTTTGGTGAGTTGCCCAAGCTTTGTGGCAGGGAGTGAGAACTCATGGGCTTGCGGAGAGAGAGCACACAGGAGAGTTAGGAAGCTAAAAAGGACGAGGAGTTGTTGTACTCCCTACCCTATTTTTAGCAAATGCTGTTATAATGCAAAATGTTTTCTATGAGTCTTGAGAGTGGTTTTAGGAACAGTAAAAGGCAGAATTACAAAATTATGAGGAACGGGGATTGAGGCTCTAATGAGAGGATTTTGCTGACTTTTCTGCACTGTTTTCTTGACCTCGACATAACATTTGTCTTTATTTTTTTAATTAATATGCATCTTCTTGGCAGCCGATGGTATGAAATTATGGTTTGGTTTTTGTTGGTTTTTTTTTTGGTTGTTTTTTTTTTTTCCCCCCCGTGTAGTACAGGAGAGAGTATTTCTTTTCATTTATAGCTGAGGGAGCAAGGCAGGAAGCCTGGTCTTCTCTGCCACAGCAACGTGGGGATCCTGAGAAGGATGCGAGCTGGGAGGCTCTGCAAGAGCGTGTGCCATAACTCTTAATCTTTCTGTGGGTCTGCTAGCATTACTAGGCAGAATTCCAGTTGGGACTTTATATTTCCCTCAAATGTTGTGATAACATTTACCTTGAAAAGAACTGAGGTAAGGTAATGAACCAGCTCAATCTTGCTTAAGCCTGTTTAAAGGTCCACACCTTCCCGGCTTGAGGAACTCAACATTTCAGCTCCATTCTGACTATAAGGAAGCCTTTCCTCAACTAAGAGAGTGGAAAGGTGCCAACAGCAGCCCTATAATTTGGCAGGCAGGAGGTAACCTTACAGTAAACAGCTGTCAACTTTGCAGTCTAGCTGAATTTTAATGGCTCAAAGAGTAAAGAGAGTTACGATTTTGTCTGACCCCTTGGGGTCTGGGCTCAGTTACTCCGGGCTACACTGAAGATATCACATTAGGGTCACATGGCTTGTCTATATAAATTCCTCAAATGTGCCATTAAAATGTCAGTTCTTAACTTAGCAAGAACTATAAACCACTTCAGCACAGTTTAAATCTCTGATCTGGTATAAAACAATCAAAACAGAATAAAAGGAATATTGTGTGGCTGGAGGCAGGCACTGTCACTTTTAACCACGAGCAGGTGGATTTCATTACTCCAAAGCATTTTGGGTTGGTCTTGCTCTGCATGCAACAGAGTGAGGCTTAGTCCGGGTAAAAATGGTGTTAGTTACTAGAAAACTTAGAGAATTTGCCTAACTTAACTATGATGTGCCAATGCCTTTCCTCATCCCTGAAGGTTCATTAAAATATAAAAAGAATTCCCAGGCACACAAAATACGGACAACTACTTTAAAAGTCCCTTAATTTTAGGAGGAATACTGATTGTGAGTATTAGCACTCTCAGAATATTGTTCAGGATTGGAAAGCAGAAAGGACCATAACTCTTAAATCAGGCCAGTGGCAAGTGCAAGCATGAATCATAGCTTGAAAAAGG
This sequence comes from Oxyruncus cristatus, assembly GCA_013399855.1. Classification (NCBI taxonomy): domain Eukaryota; kingdom Metazoa; phylum Chordata; class Aves; order Passeriformes; family Cotingidae; genus Oxyruncus; species Oxyruncus cristatus. The sequence continues at coordinate 3,145,270 of VXAY01001561.1, read as the reverse complement.
CGGGAAAAATCCCCAAACCCAACTTCTGGAGCAGACTGTGTTGAAGCAATGATTTATGACCATTTCTTATGCATAAAGAGAAACATTTAAATCTGTTCTGTAATTCTGCACTAAGGCAAGTACCTTCAGTTGCTGCTGTGCACTAGGCACACGCACTTACCTATCTGTCAGTGACAGCAGACAATTAAAGCAGTAATTTAATTGGGGATTCTGGAGTAAAGAGTGCTGGGAAGAATATTGATACCTTAATAAAGGCTCAAGCTGTGGTAATGGGTCCTAGTAGTAATGTGCAGTATGATGAACGAGGGTTTTGATTTGAGGAAAGTTATACAGAAATGCAAAACTACGACTCAGTGAAAAATTATAAATTACAGGTGACTGGCTACATGTAGTTTCAGAATCAGGCATATCTGCCTGCTCCTGGAATGCCTTATGAGTATACTCCTGCATGATATTGGTGCTTTTCTTACAGATTTGAGTAAGGCTGTGCGTTTTATAACAGTGCATCTGTGTACCAAAGCACTGCCTTTTACAGAAGGCGAGGGCAAATATACTCTCCTGTACTTATGTTTTAAGCTCTAATCTTTACATTATTCTGTTACTCCTACTCTATAGGAGTCAGAAATCCTGCAGCACTTCTCAAAAAAATTATACTGCAGTGCTGATGAGTGCATCTTCAAAATGGACGTTGTTTGGAAGATAAACTTGTGCCCTGCAGAGAAGATAAAATGTAGATTTATTGAAGCAACAACAAAAAGCTGTATATTGGATTTTGAGTCCTTTTTATATTTTTGGGTCTATAAAATCAGGCTCCTTGCCCTTTATATTGCAAGTCAAGCACAAACAACTGCTGAAAGTTTCTTGATCACCCATCTTTTATGTCCCCTGTAATCAAGCATATACTGAATTTAAGAGTGATTTGAAGAGAAATACTGTATTTCTTTACTAAAAACACAGCAGAATTATAAAATTGCTCCTAATGCCTTATCAATAACAGTTTTCTTTTGATATCAATGGAAGTTCATTTTCTTGATATCTCACCAAAGAAATGGAGGCACTTTCAGTACTTCCAAGTTTATTTCCAAAGACCTCTTCACTTAGGACTGGATTTATAGCCTCTGCAAAAATGCAGGTACAACAGGCTTTATGCAGGAGAAAAAAGGCAAAACAGGAAGATTGGGTTAGAGGCGCCCATGGAAGGAATACAGAACAGCTCCTCCATATCCAGTCCTCAGTCCCCTGGCTGAAAGCAGGAGCTATTATGGTTGCATTCCCATGTATTAAAGTACACCACTCCTGCTTTCAGGAAATTACTTACACCCCGTGTGTCCTTGTTTCTTTCCCAGCTGGATCCAAATTCCTTACTGTGCTGCCCTGTGTGGGGCCGTGATGAACCTCACTGTTGTGTGGAGTTTGTTCTGTTAAACTGGATGTGATAAATAAATTGGAGTCAATGCACGACACTGAAGAGTCAAGCATTAGTTGGAAGTTCAAATATTGAGAGCTTAGGTTACTTATTGCCATGGCAATCACTATTAAAAATATTTTTAGCTTATATTAAAGGTACAAAAAAGAGAAGAGAAAGCAAAAAGCTTTTTGAAATGTGAAGTACAAAGACTTTAATTTTAAAAAACATTTCTTAACCCTTCAGTGAGAGGACCTTTTATAAGGGAGCCCTGGGTTTGACAATCTCAGATGATTAAACTTTATATTAAGTGTCTTCTCAGGAACAACAATAACAAAAAAAGGTAAGTTCAGCAAGGCAGAAGCTGCTGCTGGTCATAGTGTGATCTTGTTTTTATGAAACAACTGATCATGGCCTGAGCATCATGCAGTATCTCTGCCTTGGATAACTCTGTTGGCCCCTTGCTGCCTCCTCCTATCTCTAAAATACAGAATTTAGCAATAGGTATTTTAACTCATTGCAGTGCTGTGGTTTAACTAATTGCTCTTTTTAGAGAAGTCCAACAATATTTGTCAATATTTTTGCTAGTAAGTTTCGGACTTCCTCATTCAAAGTTCATAAAAGAAACATGACCCCCCCCCGAGAGTATTATGTAATAATATAAATACAAAAGTAATAATAATAGATTCCTGTATACTCCTTGTTACAATGTCTGTGAAAGGTTCTGTCTAAGAGGCATGATAAAAGAGAACTCTCTTATTATGGATGTCATAGGGGATAGTGAATAGATAGATACAGGTCATTACTATTTCAAATGTCTAATGACCTTTTCACTAAAGCACAATGAACTTCTATCATGCTCTGTTGCTTTCGGTAGAATGTGTGATCTTCATGCATACAGATGCACAAAAAAGTCCTTGATTTTCTAGTAGAGCAATATAATTCAAGAACTTGTGCCGTAGTCGCCTTTTTTTCCCCCCAGGTGTTGGAGTGTGAAGTTTGAGAAATAAAAAGTTTGTATCACTGAGACTGTGGCCAGAATTTGGAATGTGTGGTGTTCCCATATCATCTGTGAGAACTGATGGATGCCAACACAAACTGCAAAGCAGGCACTGATGACAGAAGCAGATCAGTGGGGACACTTGCACCCACATAATTCTCTGTTCTTACGTGGAGACACAGGAAACAGTGACAGGTGCCAGATTGAGTTGTTTGTAGTGTGGCAGGCAGGAATACACCTCAGTTTTCTCAACAATAAAAAGTGTTGAAATAAAAAGTAGCATTCAAAAGAAGATCAAAAATACTTGATTACCATTCAAACAATAAGCTCCAATGCTGAAATGTTTCGTTATAAAATGAATAATAGAACTTTTGTGTTATTTTGCGTTTAGGGACAACCTGGAAAATCTAGACTTCTGAGGCAGAAGAATCAAACATATTGAGGGCTTTTGTGCTTTAATTCTAGGGGAAATGACAGTGCCTGTTGTTGCTGTCTGTGTTGTGAAAAAGTGATTCTGATGATTAGGAGGCACCAGTCCCTGCCAAATAATATTAGGGCACTTTTTAATACAGAAGTATGAGAACTATTCAAATGATTCTGACTAGACCATTTCTCATTGCATTCAGGTCTGGGCTAAGTAAAAAAAAAAAA
>VXAY01001561.1:3098029-3142183 GCA_013399855.1 Oxyruncus cristatus | reverse complement strand
AAAAAAAAAAAAAGGTGTAGTCAAAATATCCTGTCAGAAAATAACAATTTTCCTTGCTACTTACATGAATCACAATATACGTAGGCTAAACAGCTTGACCATGACTCAGGTGTGTGGGAGAATTTTGTAGAATCATGTAAGATTAGTGTATGGTTCCTGCATTCTGGCTAGTGGTATCTTCATGCTGGAATACACAGCAACACTATAAGGCTTTTCAGTAGAAAAAGGCTGACTGTCATAGTTCAGCCTTAGAAAAGAGTGGAGAGAAAAAACCCCCAAAGGATTTCTCACCTACTCAGAGTTTGCTCATTAGCCTTTGATTCTTGCATTATGCAGTAAGAACCCAAAAAAAGCTCAACATAAGCCATTTTTTAACAAATATAGAAGTACAAAATTTCCTGTTTTAAATACATGAAACCAAATTGGAACTTTTTTTCAGTATGTATTTTAAGACTGGGAAGGCAAAAGGTGTGTTGGCTGAATGGTTCCACTTTAACCTTCTCTGTTGGTGAGCTATCTATGAAGGCTAGATAAGGTGGTGATTTCTGGACAAAAGAATAAATTGAGTTAATAATCTGAACAGTGAGGTCAAGAGTAATTTACAATCATAGCTGATGTGAGAGCCCTGTTGTTTCTTTAACTAAGGTATTGACTGATGTTGAACTGCTATAAATTGTCCTGCAAGAAATCTGTATGTACACAAACTTGAAAATTAAGTCTAGTCTGTTGTGATTGAGACAAAAAAGACTTTACTTTCAGAAATTCACTGGTCTGTAAAATAACTAGATCATTTTCCAGGAATGATAAAGAAAGTGGGGTTTGATGCACATTTAAAAAGAGAATATTGAAGTTATACTTCCATTTAATTGAGCCATTAATCCTAGAAAATTCGCTCCTACATGTAACCTGAAACCATATCACATTTTTCTACTTGTTTTCTGACATCACCAATTGAAAGTATATCACAGAAAATAAATCTGCTTTCTTGTTCAAAATATGGGCAATTTCAAGAGAAAACACTGAGTTGAAGAGAAACCTGAAGGAAAAAAAAAACAACCCACCCAGTAACTGAAACAGATAAATAAAATGCCTGTCTCTAGCTAATAAACTGGGAACCTGAGTACCGTGTTTGACAAAAATAAAGGAACTATAATTTGGCTCACAAACCTCTCAAGAAATCGTAAAAACTGCTATGTGTTTTCTCGATGAGAAGCTAGGCATGCTGTTGACCTCATCATTCTAAGATGTTTCTTCTTCCGTGGATATTCAGAGCACATGGCACTTCATCTGAAATCCCTTGTTCTGATTGCTGAAGTGTTACAGAGCTATTTTCTTGTACAATTGAAGCTACGCAGAAAGCAAAGCGCAGACCCCAAGCATAAAGTCATAAAGGGTCTTGGGGAAACATTCAGACAATAAAATGTGCGCTGCAAATACTGAGTGTGGCAGTGAAAAGTCCTCTGTCGTCCTTCTGCTGATGCTCCCCAGGCCTTTATGAACCACCTGTCATTTAGGCCATGGTTAGTTCACTAATTAGTAGGACAGTCACTAGACCAGGCTGTTGGAGTAGCAATTTCCTTGAATGGTTGCACGCAAAGAAATTAAGAGTTCTTGGGTTTTTAATTGTAAGGTAATTCCTTATAGGAGTTTTAGTACTACAAGCTTTTCTCATAAAACCATGTACAGAGGACATAAACATTGACAAGCCAGTTATCCCAATAACTGGATTTTAGGGCTGAGAGTCGGAGATTTAGGTGTTCTAGGCAGAGTTTTAGCTTGCAAACTTTAGGATGTTGCCAGTTCGCAGTGTTGTGCAGTGGCACCCTGGGGTTGGTCGGGCTGAGGAAGAAAGGTTCTTTGTGATGTTGGAAAGAAAATTGGTTCTTTCATTGCATTATAATGAATTACATAATTTTGCTTGGCACATGGCTTACCTTGGATCCACCCAGTTGCTCATGATCTTGGCCAAATCTCAATTCCTTTCTTTGTCTCCTATGACTTTGATTCTCCTTTATAGTTTCTCACTGGCAAAGGCTGGGTTTCTTTCCTCCTCATTTAATGCTAGATATGGAAATGTATCCAAGCACCTAAATTTGAAGAGAGATTGAGTATGTTTACAATTCTGGCGCCTAGTTTTTCTATTATAAACCAGCAAAATTTCCTTACTTTTGGTAACATTTTTTTAGGTCTGCCTTTCAGGTGGAGACACCTGCTTTGATTTTTTTTTTTTTTTTTAATTGTTAGTTGAAGTCATTTAAACCACATTAAAATATATGTGCACTTACTTATTTGGTATGCTGTGAACTGCCCCAGGGTTTCAGGACTGAGTCTTTAGCTGACAGACATCTGGGAAGTTTTCTGAATCTTTCAAAGGAGCCATGTCAATTTATATTAGCAGAAGACCTGGTATTTAATTTCTTTCATAATGAAACATCAGATGAGAGTCCAAAGGTTCATAAATGCCATCCCTAGGTAGGGGTGGGGCGTCCAAAGACATTTGAATCATCCTTTCCTGTCTATATCCCTTTGTGCAGAAGTATTTCACTAAACATTTCTCTAAATGTGCATGGAAAATTTGAACAGCAGATAGAATCTATAGTGGAAAGACAGTTGTGTATTTTCATGCAGAATTGATGACTAGTTATGGGAGGCAGAATTACCAACTCTAGAGAACACAGATGTTGACTGGCATAATGCCCTCTTGATGCAAATAAATACATTAGATGCTATAAAAGATTTTGAAACAGGAGAGCTCATCTTGGCAGGAGATATATTTGCTGGATTTGTGCTATTCATTTTGTTTTATAGAATTGCTGTGGAATTGGAATAGACTATTTGAGGAGCTTCTAAATGCACCAGTGGAACGAGACTTTAAATTCATTTTATTTCTGGTGTTTTTTAAAGGCAAAAAACCCACGCTTAATTTGTGTATAGACACTTCACCTCCCTTGGTACCCCAAGGCTCTGAGCTACATGCCTGGTAAACTAAGCAATGACATTATCAGAAAGTGATGAAAGGCTGGACAATTGTTCATGTTCAAACATGCAGGGTTGTTACTGTGTCTGGAGCACTACAGAGGGGAACACTCCATTCAGAAACTGGGCTATTTGCATTCTTCCTCTATCATTAATATTCCTTATGACCAAAATCTCACTGTTATTCCCGCCAAGTTTACACCACCTGTCACTCAAACTCTTACTTTTGTTCCCACGTGGTTATTTGAATTTCTTCCAAGCAAAACCTGGCAGAAAATAATGTGACCTGCCTCCTCCTACAGTTCTGCTGCTTGTCACAAAAATATGGGAGTTTTTTTGTGAGTCCATCTTTACCTCCCTTTGTAATCAGAGGAACGTGGGCATCTATTTAGGGCAACAGATTTTAAGGTCAAAACCCTGTTGACATATGCAGGGAAGCATTGCCAGGGTAGTTTAAGGCAATGCTGTATCTACTAATTGCAGTGGATTTCTTTTTATACGTCCTTTTCATCAAGGCAGTGGAAGGAACCCACACCTCAACTGCCCACTTCAGTACCAGAATTAGTGCAAGCCCAACAGGGAGGACTTGAAGAGTGCTGGGGGAGGTGGGCTCTGGTGTGGTTTGTTACAGCATTTCCTGTCTTTGAGTCTTGCCATTGCTTTATGATGTTCAATAGAACAAACAGAGCAAAGGGCAGGAGGGAAATGCGAGCCTCAGGTTCTTCCCTCTCTCCTGGGTGGCTGTCCCATTCCGTAGCAGCTGCTACGTCTGCTGCTGTTACATCTTGCAGTAATTTTTCTTCCAAGACATGTCCCTTTTAACTTCCTGATCTCATTTTTCAAGCGTTTTGAAGCATTTTTGCCACCTCCCTTTGTCCCTCCTGTTTTCCCTGATGTCAATGGGGCTTTTTTTTGTTCCAGGCTGTTGTTTTAGGAAGCCTTTGTCTCCTTAGACTTGTCTCCAATACATGCAACTGCGATCTTCCTTTACTACTGTCTGCATTTTTGCATCACATCAGTCCTGCAATCTGACAGATGCAAATCTGTCTAAAATAACCTGTGCATGATGCATGCAACCTGAAAAGAAACACTTATTTCACTTATTTCAGCATTAGGTGGGTCACACCTGCAAATAACCTTGTTTACCTGGACACATTTATTTTAGTGCTTATTGTGTAAATACAGTATCTCAGCATACTCTGCAATACCATCTGCCATTTGCTCTTCTATCATGCATAATTTAATATAGTCCTACATTACTCCAATTTTTTATGTTGCTGAGTTCATACATGGCTACATGCTTTGACAAGGATGCAAGTGTGGCATAAAGATTACAGAAAATACTACACTCAGGTTTGAGTGGTGCTTTTGGGCTAGAGAATGTTAATTCAGACAAGGTATCTGGCACTAAGAGTTGCACAACGTGGATTGGTGCAGTATTTTTTCCCCACACTTGTTTTGAATTTTCTAAGTAACTTAAATAATGAAGGGTAAAATGACAGAATTGTATGATAAGTGAATTAAGCTATAACTTACTGGGTTGCTGGATTGTTTCTGTGGACATTTATCAGTCACAGGACACTGAAATGGCCATATTTGATCACACTGGTAGAGCCTTGGCTTTTGTAAAAGTCAATATACACTGTAAGGAGACAGAACAAGTCCTGCACTAAGCTGCCATGTAACTAGCAGCAGTTTCTCCTGCTTGCATAACTCTGTTTAACTTTTGAAGCCTGAGATGACTTGTACCATTGTTTCAAGGACATGCTTGAGTATTTCCATTAACTGCAGATTGCTTATAACATAATTATTATATATTAACACTGAAAATTTGCAACAGCTAAAACTCTGTGCCTGTTTTTAATAAAACATTCAGTATTCCAGTCTAACCTCTAATTGTGAGTTGTTTCTATTGATGCATTCCCTTCCTCTGGCATATCATGGCTCTTCCCTAGGCTCCCAAAGACAATTGTTAGTGGCTGGGGATGGGATATCAGGTAGCTCCTGAGGACTGAAAATAAACTAAATCTAGTGACAGGACAAGAGGATATAGCCTCAGGCTGTGCCAAGGGAGGTTTAGGTTGGGCATCCAGAAGAATTTCTTCGTGGAAAGGGTTGGCAAGGATTGGAATGCACTGTCCAGGGAGTCTCCATCCCTGGAGGTGTTCAAGAAATGTGGCACTTAATGCCAAGGTTTAGTTGATAAGGTGATGATCAGTCAAAGGTTGGATTTGATGGTCTTGGCAGTCTTTTCCAACCTAAATGATTCTATGATTCTAAATAAAATCAGTTCCTCCTGAATTGAATGTCTCTGATTTCAAATACCCTTTTACCTCTCTGTGAGTTTTAGCCTCATGGTCCAAGGCCACAGCTGAGTTCCAAGAGCTTCACCAAGGACAGATCTGCTGAGCTGCAGCAGAACACTGAGCCCTCCTGAGAAATCCCACCCCTGAGCTCACCAGCTGGCTCTTTGTAATGAGGGTGATTGGGCTTTTCAGCACTATTTATGCTAAGCCAACCTCCATCAATTGTGAAACAATTTGCACTTGATCACTGGTAATTTTTCATATTTAAAATAAAACAGTTCTCATTGCCCCCACTTTGCAATCACAAATCCATTTTTGGTCAAAGCGATTTTAGAGGAACTTGAGTGCCTTAGTTCTAAATACTAATGAAAGAAAAGAACAAACTTTGTCATTAAAGCTCTGTCCAAGAGCTCATGTTGTTGATACAGAAAGGACTGACTGGATGCAAAAAACCTCTATCCTCTGTGGAACTAGGGAATAAGATTTCCTACCCTCTTTGACCTCAGTATAGCTTTTCAAGACTCGGTTGGCAGGTATTAGTATAAAAAATATGTTAGAAAATTCAGTGCCAGCTAAGCAGGAGGTAAGCTTGGTTCATTTCAGAGCCATGATCTCATTAAAGAGAAACTGTATATATTGAGCAGATTTTTCAAAACAGAGTGTGAAAACTCTGGATATTAAGGTGCTCAATTGTGAATTACATTTGGCTCTGCTGCTGCTGTCTTCAGCGTTGGTTTTGTTTTCCTTTTATCGTGGTCCAGAGCCCTGTGTTGCCTTTCACCTCTGTTTTATAATGGATTTTACATTATAATGTGGAGAGTGTCTAGGAAGAAAAGATACCATCGATATGCAAAATTGAATTATGGTATATCTACAGTGACTGGGATGCAGTGATTTAGCACAGCTCTTGAACACGGGTATTTCTGGAGGAGCATGATTTACCCTTAATATGTGGAACCTATATGAACAGAATGACCTTCAGTTTAAGTGGAACAATATTTACATAAATGTAGATAGTTCAAAACAGTGTAATGGTGGCTTCCATAGATGCTGAAATCATCTGTCCCCCTCCATATTTGTGTGATTTTTGGACATGATGTGTAGTTTCTCAAATGAAGTAAGAAAATACCCTGCTTTTGTAAACTACAGCTTGGCATCTTCTAAGGCTCTAAATTACTCCGTGCACTGCTAATGAAAGCTGTTTAAATGAAACTACAAAGAGCATTGTATCTATAATGAAGTATCAGAAATTATAAATGAAAGTAAAAAGAACTGCAAGGTAATGTTCCTTGGTTTTTTATCCCTTTCTTTTAACTTCTGAATTTTGCACTTGAAATTGAGTCTACTCCCAAAAGGCAAAATACAAAGATTGTATGCACAAGTATCATGAATGGACTGTGCTGGGGTGTCCTTTTGTGGGTCTGTATTTTACACCGAGTTCTTGTATCACCTTTTCATGATCATCACATTTCTCAAAGTAGAGAAAAGACTAAAGCAAGATTTCTGGCTTGTTTTTTTTTTTTTGTTTTGTTTTGGAGTGGTGCCACAATATACCCTCTTTCATTTTCAGGGGAGTGGCATTTAAGCAGAAACATAAGAAGTTATGTTCTGATTTTGTGTTCAGTAACTCAGGCACAGGAGCTGGGCCAAGGCGTTCAGCACCGTGTTCCTCGTGGTCTTTTATGGCTGATGGACAGATTGCAGAAGTCATGCTCACAAGTTCTGCATAAGCAGGGGCAGGCTGGCTCTGGATTTTTCAGTAGTGATGGGTATTTACCAATCTCAAAAAAATTGGAATTTAGTCTGGCTTTGATAATTGACTTAATTGGAGGTTGCAGCCTGTTTTTCTACGGGAAAATGAATCTCATTTTACTCAAAATAGAAAGAAATTTTTTTCTTCTCCTGCTGTTTTTGATGGGGTGCTTGACTACTGTATAACCCTCATGGGAAAATATTTTGCTTAACTTCTATTTTTATCTCCTGTTTGTTTATTTTTAATTACTACTTCAGTACCCTGGGATTTACCATCGATCTTCATCTGCCTACACAATTATCCTTAGCTTGCTGAAGGGTTTGTTTATTTTTTAAGTTATGTGAGTTATATGTGCTCTTTTAAGTGGTTGGAGTTTTTTTTGTGTCTGTGTATGTGTGTGTGTCTACTTGTAACAGAAGGATTCTGATTTACTTTGAAGAAAGGTGGATTAATATTCCTGGTGTTACGAGGGTGTAACACAAAGGAAGGATGTCTGAATGCTATTGCTGTCTTGTGGTGATTATCTTTCTAACAGCCTCTTGGGGGAACGTGCACATGGAGCGAGGTGTTTCTGCCCCAAGGTTACCTAGGGAACACTGTAACATAAAATGTGGGAGGTTAATGCCTTTAACAGTGTTTTAAATGCACTGAAGTTCTTCGCAGAGCAACTCCCACTAGCTTGAGGAATACCTCAAATTTATGAAAAATGAATCTGCAACTTCACTGGAAGAGACAGGTTTTTACTTCTCACCATACTGGAGGGTCTACTTGCTGTGTAGGTGTTGCATTATCATGTAAAAATGAATTCCACCATTTTGTTTTAAGTTAATGAAGTCTTGTCTTCAATCAGAAGATCAATGTAATCAGCTGATATAGCCTAAGGTTCTGTCCTAAAGGTAATTTTTCTCTGTCTGTGAAGAAATTACTTTTCCTGTATAAGCAAATGGGGAAAAGATTTTCTGCCCCAGTTAAAATAGTATTGGCAGCAAAACTCTGAACTTGTATTCAGTTCTGAATGTGTTTGGACAGCTGAAGATTTCTGCTATATTTCTTCCTAACTTTTAAATACCTGAACGTGTTCAAGGCCAGTTTGGATGGGGTTTTGAGCAACCTGGTGAAAGGTGTCCCTGCCCATGGTGGAGGTTTGGAATTGGGTTATCTTTAAGGTCTCCTGCAACGCAAAGCACTCTGTGATACTATACAAATTTGTTTGGTGTTGGAAAGGGATAAGTGTATAGCTCAGCTAGGATGATCTATGGTTCACAAGGAGACTCTCGCCCCCAGGTGGCTCTTCCTGACAGCCAGGGCCATTCTCTTTGAGCTCACGTGGGGAAATAAGGGTGGAAAAGGCTGGAGGCTGTCAGGGACCATGTAGGGTGTGTGGAGATTTGTTCTCCTGACATAGCACTGCATAGGAATAAATAGTAAACTTCAGGTTTGTGATTAGTCTGAAAGCTGCTCTGAATCTCTCCCATGTACTTTCTTTCCAAAACTGAGACCCTTTCTTAAAGGCCTGACAAAGAAGGTTGATCACTGAATGATCCTGTGAAATTCGAACGCACTGTAATTATAAGCAGTAGAGAAAATCTATAGAAAAGAGATAATTTCCCATTAAATTCAATGGGGCAGTTGTCAGCTGATATAAATCAGTGAGTTTATTGATTCAGTGGAGCCTGTTTACACAAAATGAGGGTTCAGCCCCACTGGGTTTGGAAGCGAATTCTGTAGAACCCATTTTATGTCAATTATTTTCATTTTTATTCCATTCAATATGACTAATTATTACTGTTCCCTCAGCGTGAATGGGCCAAACAGCTCCTGTCAGAGCCTTCTGCTGGAGTGACTCACTCAGGAGAATGATGAGCAGTGACAGAGCTTGCAGCTGATCAGGGAGGACTGTGGTGATTTGTTGTTGTGAGCGGTACCCAGACGAGCAGGGAAACGCCAGTCACTGTGAAGTGAACCCTGAGCTTGGTTCTCCTTCCTCACTGTATTGTGTTGCCACAGAGCCACAGTCTCACTGCAGGCTGTAAAAGGTCGGCATGCTGTGCAATTAATCTAAATTACACGCACATTTTGGAATATGTCACACTGCATCATTTGAACCATCATACAAACAATTACTGCAGTTCAGGTAGAGTTCACTTTCAAAGTTTCCATTGGCCTTAGGTAAAGAACCTTTACTTTTGTAAGGGAAACAGTGGCATAAACCCCTTTATTTTCTCTTGCATATGAAGCCTGAAACTATTACATCTTACTCTGTAAATCCATTTCCCCTCATTCTCTGTGATTCTCAGATTTCCTTATGCTCCCCTGACTCAGGGGAAATATTCATTAGGACAAGCACGTACAATTCCTCTAAATATATCAAGTTTGAATTGCTGAAGCCTGTGGCTGGCTTCCTTCCCCATAGTTTATAGGGATTTTTTTTAAAGAAAAGCCAACAGCTGATCATGCAACTAATCCAGATTTTCATTCTCTCATTCTAAACCAGGAAAAAAAAAAAAAAGCTGACAATTTAACTGTCTCCCTTAATTCCCTTCTCCAGTATATTATTTGGGATACAGTGGTTTCTGCCGTGTGTATGTACCACTTCAGGCTGTGCTGAAGGGCTGCACAGCCCTTTAAAAGCCATTTAGTCTCCCAGGGCATGAGCCTTCATGCCTGAGGGAGTGTTTGGTGCTCCCCTCGTGGAGCAGCAGTACTAGAAGCAGAGAATGTAGGAGATGGAGAACTGGGATTTGCTCATGATGGTCCTTTCACAGCACTGGTAGCTGAAAGACATCTTCAAACTAAGGCTGTTGTAATCTCATTGAACCACACAGCAGCAATGAACTTCCAACCTCCATCAACATTTCTGAATGGTATTGGCTTAAATTTTCTACGTTTCTCTCATTTTGGACCCTTACTTAGAAATATATATGTTTTCTTTAAGTCAAGGGGAATTTAACTTCCCTTTCAATTTCACAGATGGAAAAACCGAAGATGGAGAACCTGGTGGTACAAGGTGACTGTCACAGTTACAGCTGATTTTGCATTTGCAAAGACACCATAAAGCAGATTTCACTCTGCTGCCACATCCATGAGTGGCCCATGATAGGTAATGCCTCACATATGGGCACTTGGGTTCAGGTGGGAGACGAATAGCACAGGGCTCAACCCACAGATGCTGAGATGTGTGGCCATGGCAGCCTGTGGTAACAAGGCTGTTGGATTCCCATTTGTTACAAGATGTGCAGAGAACTGGGTCTGAATTGCTCTTTTTTAGGCCCCGTGCTGTGTTAGTGGTGGTGAACAGCTGAACTCGTGTGTTGCTGTTCTAATTCCTTCTTCAGCAGTGTTTTCCCATTCCTTTACCACTGCACTGCCTATATTACCCTTTTACAGATGTCCTTCCTTCCGTCAGATCTCAGAGTTAAGAACAAGAGATCAGAATGCCTAGTGAAGGTTTGTTTTCCCCGCTGTGGGAGGCAGAGCACCCTTCCCCTTCCCCCGAAACACAGAACCTCAAACTCCAGCAGTTAAACCAGAGCACTAACATTTTGATTTGGAAGCATTTTGCATGCACAGATGGGGCTCCACAAGGTGCAAAGCTGTGAAGAATGTTGTAAATTGTCGAGTCAGGTTAAATTTAAAAAGTGAAAAGGGGAGGAAAAAAGCAAAACTTAGGGAAATGAAGGAAGAGGCTCCAGATGTGGGTCGGATGGGATCTGACTGTGTTCCAAAGTTTCTTCAAGGCAAGCAGAGAAAAGTCAAGTCTTCAGGCAACGTTTTTTGTGAGCTCCAGAGGGGATGAATTAGGGACAGTGTGTTTTGGAGGCACCTCCTGCCCACGAGATCCCTCTGTTGGGGGAAGCTGGAGGCCAATCCCACCATCTCTTTCACACCTGCACGGTGCTGATGTGACGTTTGGATGCTGGCTTGTCCCCAGACTCTGAAACAGAAAAGCAGGAAGATATGGAGGGAAGGGAAGGTGCTGCCAGGGCCTGCAGACCATGCTGGGCTTTGTAGGGCCACAGCTGATAGGGCAGGAATGACTCCCCTTTGCTCCCTATTGATAGGGCATGAGCCAGCAACCCTGGCACGAGGTTATGTGAAGACTCAGCAGGTTCTAGGCTGCCCCTGAAATGAAGGGAGCTGAGGGGTCCCTGAGTCACCTCTTGCTTGGACACACACCACAGCTCTGTGTCCCAAATGAAGGGGAAAGCAATCGGCAGTCTGTCCCTCACATCTCATTTTAATACTGCAGTAATTCCATTTTAGCCCAGCTGTGTACTTTTATCTTCCTAAGGGATCTCAAACAAGCTTTTAATTATCAGCAAAACCTTTGCAGATGACCTCTAAGATCAGGGTCGGAGCTATTTCTTTTGGGTTGCACCTGAGGGAGAAGGGTGGGAAAGGGGTCTGGAATGGTCTTGGAGGTTTCATGTCCTGGTGAGTGCTCGAGGATGGTGCACAGCACAGAACACGGTGGAAAGTGCAGCTCTATTTATGCAGCAAGTTCAGAATCTGTTAAAACACAGTTGTAATGAAGCAATTTTTCAAGAAAAAGAAGGAACAATGGGCCATGCCATGGACCTAAGTTTCCTCTCAAGCTAGGAAAACTCAGTGTGCTTGTCTAGTTTCACAGCTACAGTGATGAAAAAATTTGTTTCTTCCCTTCCTTCCTTCTCCTGGTGTTGCACCTGTTTGACAGGTTGGCACTTTGGGCAAATCTTGCAGTTTGCCTTGGCTCTGTCCTTGGTGTTTGGTATCCTTTGGAAGCCATAATACATCCTGCAGAAGGGGTTATGGATTCTGGAGGGAGCCCGTGCCCCAAGCCCAGCATCTCCATCGAGTTAGTCTGCCCTGTGATCTGGTGGAGTCTGGGGACATAAGAAATGTAAGTAGGAAATGAATCACAAAGCTACCAGAGAGATGCAAAGTTGGGATAAGTTGACAAAACCCTTGCCCTAAAAGAACGTACCCCATTAAAAAGAACCCCCAAACCAAACCAAACAAAAAAAACCCCAAAAACCAAAACCTGGAAGAAAACTCCAAAAGCATTTTGGTTTGTGGTGAACAGGGGGATAATATGGTGTTATAGGAGTAACTACTATGACTCAGGCAACAGAAGTGGCAAGAATTATGTAGAGCAGAAGAGATTTTAAGTTGCAAAAATGTGATTGAGAGGAAGAAAAATTTAGGCTGCATCTCATGAGAAAATAGACTAATTGTGAAATCCTCTACTACACTTAGATCTGGGCCCCCTGGGAAATAATGGAAAAGTCTGTTTCTTGGCAGTAGAAGCCCCTAGACAAAACACCAGTACTTTAGGAATAGGTTATGCATAACTGCAGTATAGTTCAGCAGCAGCAACCCGATTCCTGCTCTAACAGGAAAGAAACAGCTAATTTATCAGTAATAACTTTTTGTGTTTCACTTTTTCCATATGCCAAAGACACTGCAATTGCTGACAAATGTGTTTGGTTACAGAGGTGATTTTACAAAGGGAGAATTTATCTAATGGGTACAGGTCTAAAACTAATGGTTAATTTTGCATAGGCTGCCCAGCAGCCAGCAGATAGTAATAGCTATTTGCCTCTACTCCCAGCTTAGGCTTGATCTGAACTACTGAATTGAAGGAAAAATAAAATTTAAGGTATTTCTTTAAACCATTCAGTCCTCCAGGGAAGGATTTGCAAATGGACTTGAATTCATCATTTAGAAGCTCTCCTGTTGCTTACAAATACCTATTTTCTTGAGACACCCTATTGAAAGACTCTTAGTGTTTTCCATCATCCACTGTAGCTTGTTTTCAAAGCAAAAGACAGTATGTGTTCTGAAAATATTTGTTCGCAGTATAGTTTGGCAAACTTCAAAATGCATCTAAGGTTTAAAATTAAAAAAAACCTAATCATGAGCATGGAATGCAATTGGATGCAATTTCACAAGTCCAAACGACGCTTCAAACTCTCCTGCCCACCCTGAATACGTCACTTGCCTGTAGCTGCTGCCATTTCTGCAGCCATTTAGTAGCAGTAAACACAGCTCAGCCCTTCCCTTGGTGGCTGCCTGTACCTTTCCCTGTAGGTGAACGTGGTTGGCTTTACCCCTGGTGTTGGCTGTCACACTTTTCACCCTCAGAAGATCCAGAAGAGGAAGGTTTCTCCAAGCTCACTGTGCTTGACTTTGGTTTTTAGCCTGGTTTGAGCTGGAACTTTTCTGAGCGCTCTTTATCTCGGTTTTCCATCGGTGACATTTGAAAGTTGTTGCATGAACTCGAAGTGTTCTTACTGCAGCTAAGGGAAGATTCCACTTTCTCCTCCATCTTCACTCATCCACCCTTGCTCTCTGGGCTTATCAGCACAGCTGGTGTCAGCTGTAGGTTTTATCTCTACCTTGAGTCAGTTCAACTTCCTAGGCCAAAAAACCCCAACCCAAAACCTTACAAAAAGGTGGATAATTTTCTGCTGTGTTTGTGAGTGGAATTGAGAAAACCAAATGATGCCAGTGCTGGACAAGGTGTGGGATGAGCAGGGTGAGCCTGGAGTTAGGGTGGGAACAGGAGCTGTCCCTTTCAGCAGCAGAGAAGCAGGGTGCTCTTTACCTTGTCTCAGCCAGTCTGGCTCACCCAACCCAGATAAATGTGCTTTTTTACCTGACAGGGCTGCTGTGAACATGTTCAGGATGTATTTAGCCAATGACTGTGCAGCCAGTATTGTCCAAACCAAAGTTGTGTTTTATTTGTTTTTAATTTCCAAATGCACTTTTTATTAGATTGAGGGTTTTAATGCTAATTTTCATGTCTTTGTACACATTCGTGAATTACACTGTTGAAACTGGAGAGATATACTGTTGGAAATACCTGAATGAGAAAAATAAAATTCTGATCTTTAATTTTCATATCAAGAAATGGTTTATACAGACTTCAAGAAATACTACAGTAAGTACATAGAAACCTACTCGTAGATCCTACCCAGTTCAGAGACAAGAAAATTCTCACTGAATTAACATGCAAATATACTATAGTCACATCAAATGAGTGAAGTCATAATATTTTGTTTTGTTAAGGAGCTTTTTATGTAGAATTCTTGCCAAGACAGGACAGGATATCTGTTTTTTCAGCAGCCAAAGAGAAGACAGGTACCAACTGATTGTTATTAGAAGTATTTTGGTGCATTGCCTAATTTATGCCTGTTTCACACTCTCACAGTTATGCCTGTAATAGAATAAAAATGAAATGTAAATTTACCAGTACTTTATATTAAATATTTTTCCATTTTTTAAAAAAACCCACAACCAATGCTAAACAAAGCTGCAGCTATGTGTAAGATATGAAAAGAAATGTTAAAAATTCATTGTTTCTGGCTATGACTTCTTAAGTGTTTGTTTCCCAAAATGAAATAGCAGGAAAAATAGGGAAAGGAGAGTGAGAAATGACATGTTACCCATTCTTTTTTCTTTAAAACTATTCAGAAGAATTTGAACTCTTAAAGTTGACTGAAATGTTTCTGTGCATATTTAGCTCAAATGATATGCAACATAAATTTGCTTTTTCCATGTGCACTCAGGTAAAGAGTCCACCTCTGTCTCAACCATACTGGGCCATTTTAAATCATGAAATAACACCATCCCCGTAGGTTAAATAACACTGTAGGTCATATCTACATTCCAAGAGTTTGCTCAGTGTAGGAGGGCTGGTATAATCAAATTTAATTAGAAAAGCAAAGCAGAATTGCTGTGTGCTTGATCCAAAGCCTTTTGAAGCTTACAGGAATCTTTTTGCTGGTTTCCTTACTGTTATCTGTTATTAGGACAGAATCAAACTTGGTTTCTTCACTCCTAGCCTGGGTTTTCAGTAGCATGAACAAGGTGAGAAACCAACTGGAAAGACAGGATAGCTCTTCCTCTTAAAAACCTGAGTACTTGCTTTAGAGGAGTTAACTTCTCATGCAACTAGGTATTTCCATATAAAGATAAACCAAGGCTAGTCTTCATGGTATATCTCAATGATAATGATGAAATTAGGCAAGTCAGTTCTCATTATCTGGTGGGTTTCTGTGGTAGAGACTATTCTGTACAAAAGCAGCTGGCTAAAGGATGTAGTAAATTTAATGACTATTGATGTTGACTGAAAAATTATTTCAGGTTCACCTTGATCGGTTCTTAAATGTTATGCATTTTAACATGCAGGAATCATTCCAAATTTTATGAGCAGGGGCAAGCAATACTTATAGCTTGCCTTCATTATTTTTTTAAAGGAATACGTGACTACAGGACAGCTGCAGATACAAAAAATTGCTTCATGCTTGTGTTATCTGGGTAATCTTTAATGGAGCAACTCTTGAAAGGGAACTGTAAAAAATGCAAATAATTTTAAAACAGCGTTCAGGCAAGTGATTTCTTCCATCATGTTTCATTCTAATAATCTTCAAGTATTTACAGAGTCAATTTCTCTTAATTTTAGATTGTTTTTAAATTAAATGGTGATGTCTGTGGGTGGGATGTCTTTTACTGTCTAGAGTGTCACAGTAGAGTGTAATATTCCTAGATGTAAAATGTTTTCATCCTATTAAATGTCTGTGTTATGTTATCATGGAAAAAGAGCACCTAATTTATTTTAATCTTTCATGTTCTTTGAGCTGTTTTTCTTCTGGAGTGTTTTTAAGTGACAAATGAGAATCAAATTCTGTTGTTGATGTTAACTTTGCAGTTCTACAGAGAAGACCCCTATCTATAGCTGACAAAAGCCATCTTTCCTTTTCTGTAAAGTATTTGCATTTCTTTATCTCAGAAGGACAACACAATCTATACACTGTAGTTTTGTATTTGTTCTTGTAAATCTCTGAATATAAGCCTTTCTGTAGGCAGTGCTTTACACATGTCTGTCAAATACAGTTCTTGTTCTGCTCACACGTAGATCTTGATTTATGTGTGATTTATTCATCACGTGCCTCCTGGCCGTGCAGCCTGCGTATAAATTACCAACAATTATTGACTGTTTGAGACTTTTGGTCATATTAGTGTTGTTTGTAGGCTGGGCAACCTCTGTTTAGAATTACAACCTCTAAATGTAGCAATTAACTTACAGGAGCAGAAATACCTGTATAGTTTTTCCTTGCTGCTTATGTTCCTTCTCAGACCGTGTTCAGCTAGTTTTTGTTGTGTAGGACATAACTGTGCAAAACTGCAATGGAGAAGATTCATATCCCCACCCTCACATGTGGTATGAGGTAAAACATAGGTACATCATCTGCAGCTTCCTTCAATCAAATCAACAGTGTGTGCTATATCGTCATTTTAGAAGCGCTGCAACCTGAGCCTCCTTTCATAGTGAAGGAAAATCAATCCTCCATACATGAAAACAGTTAGTAATGGTCTTACTTGAGCTTAACTTACACTGAATTATTCATGGCTGAGTTATCCAGGGAGAATATTACCTTTGTAACAGACTGCCTGAATTGCCTCTCTTGTTTATTTTCATTGTGGTGATTTACTTGAATTAAGACTGAAGGACCAGGTCCTGTATTTGCTGGACACGAGAACTCTCCACACTGGGATTTTTCTTTCTTTTCGTTTGATATTTCCACCCACCTCCTTCCCCCCTGTTGTTATGTTTGTTGTGGTGGGTGTTTTTTTTTGTTTAGGGTCTCAGTATGGGGTCCCAAAGTGAATGCTAGTGCATTTGAATCTAGATGGCTCCCTGTTGACATGCCATCTGCAGATGCTCTTGTAGAGTATGTTTTAAGCAGCAAACACCTGGGGTGCTGTATTAAAAAATGCTCAGCATTTCAAAATCCTGGTGATGGAGAGTGATATGCTCTTGATATGCCACTTGCTGTTAGAACTATAAGCTGGATCCTGCTAAGTTCTAATGCCTCCTGTTGGAGTGAATGATCGCAGAGAATACTTAGGACTTGAGAGATGCATGACTTACAGGTGTATTAAAAGGAGTTTAACTCTGTCAAAACTCCTCTTTTATTTAGACATAGTAATTTTAGGCTTCTCCTTTGCTGTCTCTTTGAAGGACTACAGTGTAATAGCCCTTGAGCAAGGGGATGAGCAAGAGCTGCTACCAGGCCTTTAGACTCGCATGACACTCCTTATTTTAGTGATACGAGTTTGAAAATGTTCAAGTCATGTCATTTTATGGTGACAAAACCTCTCAGCAAAACTGAATGGCTTTTGATGGATATATTCCCAGAAGATATGCTAAGGCACATGGAGGACAGGGAGCACAGTTAGGGGCAGCCAGCACAGCTTCACCAAGGGCAAGTCATTGCGAACTGATCTAGTGGATTTCTGTGATGGAATAACTAAACAAGTAGACAAAGGAGCTATGGGTGCCACCTGCCTGGAATTCAGTAAGGCCTTTGACATGGTCCCCACAACATTCTTCTTTCTAAATTGGACAGAGGAATTTGATGAGTGGATTGATTGTATGGTCAAATCCAGAGGTTTCAATGGCTCATGTCTGGATGGAGAACAGTGACATGTGGTGTCCCTCAGGGGTCCACACTGGGACCAGCACTGTTTAATGACACAAATGACACACCAATGACACAAACTCTGGGATCGAGTGCACTCTCAGCAAGCTTGCAGATGACCCCTAGCTGAGTGGTGCTGTTGAACACACCTGAGGGACACGATGCCATCCAGAGGGACCTGGACAAGCTCAAGGAGTCAGCCTGTGTGAACTTCATGCAGTTTAACAAGGCCAAATGGAAGGTGTTGTCCCTGGGTTGGGACAATCCCTGGTATCAATACAAACCGGGGGATGAAGGGATTGAGAGGAGCCCTACAGAGAAGGACCTGTGGGTGCTTCTGGAGGAAAGCTGGAAGTGAGCTGTCTGTCAGTTTACACCTTCAGCCCAGAAAGGCAACTGCATTCTGGGCTGCACCCCCAGCAGTGTGACCAACAGGTCGAGGGAGGTGATTCTCCCTCTTTATTCTGCTCTTGTGAGATCCCACCTGGAGTACTGCATCCAGCTCTGGAACTCTCAGCACAGGAAAGCCATGGACCCCGTGGAGAGGGTCCAGAGAATGACCACAAAAAATTATCTCAGGACTGGAGCACCTCTGCTGTGGAGAGGGTCTGAGAGAGCTGGGGTTGTTCAGCCTGGAGAAAAGAAAGCTCCAGGGAGACCTTGTTGTGGCCTTTCAGTGCTTAAGTGGCGCTTACAAGAAAGACAGGAGCAGAATTTTCAGTAGGGCCTGTAGCAATAGGATGAGGGGTTTGATCCAGAAATGCAGGAACATAAGGAAATTCTTTAGAATGAGGGTGGTGAGGCACTTGCACAGGCTGTCCAGAGAGGTGGTGAATGCCCCATCCCTGGAAACATTCAAGGCGAGGTTGGATGGGGCTCTGAGCAACCTGAGCTAGTGGAAGATGTCCGTGCTCACTGCAGGGCACTGGACTGGATGACCTTTAAAAATCCCTTCCAACCCAAAACATTCTGTGATTCTCCAGTAGTAGAAGATGAAGCTTACCGAGAGCCGTAAGAACGTGGGACGTGTATAATAGGAACAAGAAATACAATTGCCTAACTTGATTCTTGAAGTATTCCCTTTAATGGCCCAAAATGATAAAAATGAAGTCAGTATGTATTGAAGTCATTTTCAGATTAATTCAGAGAGAAGTAAATACAATTTGGGTCATGTTGCTTTTCATGACCCCAAAACCCCATTCAAATAAGCAGTATGGATTTTAAAGATCTACCACGTCTTTGTTGATGTATTATTGATCGTGGTTACTCAGCAGTTCAGCTCTTGTTGTTCAAGACCACCTAAGGCAGTAAGATCACTTGTTAGCAGATTATATTGCTCAGGTACTTTCTCTGCCATTTTTTTAAAGGTTTTTTTAATCCTAAAAATTATGAACTGCCTTTCCGTTTATTTTTAGCCATGATTGTGTGCAACTGTGTTACTGATACTTGTGAGGAAATTTATTTGTCCTTTTTTTTTTTTTTAGATATGTTTAATGTTCATTATCTGTGTAAGTTAAATTTCACATGCTTTACTACTCAATTGATAGGAAACATAGTGCATACAAGTTAAATAGGGAAAATTTCCCCTCTGGCCTCTCAAAGTGCTGTGACTGCATCTTCTGAGACTGATGTAAAATGCATCATATATTAATTGGATTTAGGGGAATTTCCCACCTATGATGCTTGTGTGAATTTAAGAAGAGGACAAAAGATAGGGATTTGGGAAGATTTGGTGGTGTTTTTCTGTCACTTTTTTTTTTTTGGTGGGTTAGTTTTCTTTGTTTCTGATTCTGGTATCTTGGCTGACAAGTTTTCTGCTTTAATTTCACTATTGGCTTGAGGAGTTTTTTTTATCAAAGTATTTTCTTTTAAGGAGGCTGGGTGATCCTTACTCTATTGTTGTAGCACTAATTAACTTTCCAAGTGTTTTGAGCTTTTTGCAGGGATGTCATTTAGGTTTTTCTTCTAAAAAAACCCATTATTTGAATAAGTAAAACTGCATGTACAGAAGTTACTCAACTCTTATGCAGCATTAAACTAAGTAATTGTTATTATTTGAGTTACTAACTCCAGGGGTAAATACAACCCCTGAAATGTTGGCAGCCTCCAGTACCTGCTTGTGCTGGTAAACAATAAGTGCAAGTAGCAAAGGGGTGGGTGGACAACCCATAGTAATACATGCAAAAGTCTTCCTTTTCTTTTATAAATCACAATATGAGTGTTTGGATAACATGGTATCTCAGCAACAACTTGACAAGAGACATTTAATACACTCACTGAATAGAAAAAACATCATTTGTCTCTAATACAGGCGTTTAGCATTCTGAGCCTCTCAACATAAATTAATTTGCCGTTATACTAGCAGTGTTTTTACATATGCATTTTTCATGTGCATCAAAGTACTTCTAGGCTTCAGGAGCTGCTTTTCTGAGTATTAACTGTCCAGAATATGGGTACAAGTTAATGTGCTGTATGCCTTAGGATCAGCTCTAGTTTCTCTCTTACACGGTGTATTTAGTCTTCAGGGGATTAAAAATGTTCTGCATGAACCAGATGAAAATGGATATTTATTAAATATTGTGTCAGGATATATTTATTCATACAGAAAATGCCATATATTATTTGAATGGTGCATAGAAATCTGAAGAAAATTCAGGGAAGCGTTATATTCCAGTAGAAAGTTTGGGTGCTTATATAGATATTTATTGTTTTAAGACTTGGGCGTGCACTTTGAGGATGGGTACAATTGAATAAACCATAGTAAGAGAATAAGAGAAAAAGATTTCTAAGTAGTCATCCTTCTCAACAGGTGACAGATTTAGAGGACAAAAAGTTGCACACTTGGTTCCCAAATATACCTTGGATTGTGCGACAGATAAATATACAGAACCAGGCAATTATTACAGCCTGCTGGATGATTGCTGAGAACAACGTTTTAGGAAAAAAAAAACCAAACATGAAAGCAAAGTAAAAGCTATTTGCTGTCTTTAGTATTCATGGGCTGTCCAATAACAATTGATTGTTACTGAGTATTGTCGCTAAAGCTTTGTGAAGATGAAAGATGCTAGGTCTGGTGGTTTGATAAAAAAAACACCCCAAACATAAACATTTACAACAAAAAAAAGCTATTGTTTTCTCACATCTGTAGCAGTATTTATAACTGTATTGTGTTTTAGGATGGGGACAAAAAAAGAGGGGAATGAAAAAAAAGAATAAAAAAACCTAGTCCAAGGTCCAGACCTCTCTTTGCCAATTTCCTACATGTGTTTTTGACACTTAAAACAGAGCATGGCAATAAAGGATGTATTTCGAGACAAGCACAGAGACCTACTCTCCATTAAAGCTATACCTGCTGTTAGCCTCAATGGTACTTCAGGTGGAATATTTTTAGTTTGTTTCTATAGCCAATTTTCTTGTATTATTTTCAAGCTGTGTAGCCAATATTTCAGTGGATCATCACGAATCGACATATTCCTTTTTAATTACAACCTCTCCTAAGTTTCAAAGTGTTTACATTGATTGTGTTAGCCTTGTGAAATAAACAGCAACGCTAAGGCTCATCTCTGAGGGTAACAAGCAGCCAGCTCTGACAAACACGCTTTGCAGACAGAGGTGGGAACATGCTGGTGGGGAATATATGACCCGCTATAACTCTTTGTTTGAATGTGACATGTGCTTATCGAGGTACAGAATAAAATAATTTTGCACATAGAATCCAGCAAGTAAAGATACACGGGAAAAATGTCCTCATCTCTTGAGGCAGTTGCCCTCTGGCCACCTGGCTGACCCCTGTGCCCCTGTCCCACAGATGCTGAGGTGCAGCAGAAAAGGACGGGTGCAGTCAATTTAACCACTGCGGTTTGTTTGCCTGACGCTTCTGGAATTGTAAAATGTATTTCTGGCTGAGGGACATTGCCTCTTTCTAGCATGGCTTATGTTAACAGATATAAACTTACAAAAGGGCAGACCCAACCTACAGTAGTTCAAGGCAGGAAGGATTGTTGTCACCAAGCCTGTAGAGGGTTTAAATTTAGGACTGGCAAGGGAAACAGTAGTCANCAGACCCAACCTACAGTAGTTCAAGGCAGGAAGGATTGTTGTCACAGGCACCAAACCTGTAGAAGGTTTAAATTTAGAACTGGCAAGGGAAACAGAGTAGTCGCTGTACACACTTCCCTTTTTTGTCCCATGGCTCGCTTGACTATGAAGGTAAAAAGGGTACTGGATTCTTCCTTTAGAGCACAGCCTTTGCTTGCTGTTTCTATAGGGGCAAGTCAGGAAGGAAATAAAACCAATGGATGAGTTTAATTAAACTTTTAAAAGCATTGGTAGGGCACAGATGTGACTGTGGAATGCACAAGGGATGTATGGCACCCCTACCTGTCCCATGGGATGCAGTAAAGATTGCATGACACACTGGGCCACAGAGGTCTCATCCTCCTGCAGTAGAGATGCAAATGGAATAATAATAATAATAAAGTGAAGGTATTAGTCAAGTATTATGTAAATAAATTATTGAAAGTGCATCGCATTAGAATTTTATGCCTATTTGGATTATGTGATTGAATAAAAAAGAGACAATTGTGGAGCCTAGTGGAGAGCTTGGGATCTGATTCATGCTCACTGGTTCAGCTTAGCTGGGATTTGAATAAACCTTTAGGATTGATTCTTCCTTCCCGTTTGAATAGAGAGGGGTGTGAGGTGAGAGTAGGCTCATAATTTTGGGTTCTTGTTAGGTGCCTAAAGCCAGCCATCATCAGAGCTGAGCAAGCTAAGAATAATCATCAAAAGACTACTCCAGAGCTTGGCTTGGGCAACTGCTGGAGCATCAGCCACACTTGGAAACGGCACCAACAGATTGAAGTGGTTTGGCCTTCAAAACTGCAACAGATTGAAGGAGTTTGGCTTGGGAAAGCTGTAGGAACAGGAGCAGCAGTTTGTGAGACAGCCTGGCTTATGCAAATGTAGAAATGGCAGCAGCAGGTTCTGATGGGATGTGTTGTTGGTGTATCTCCAAAAATTTTTAAACTGGCTGCTCATGTAATACCAGGGCCCTATCACCTATATGCTCAATTTATCACTGAGTCTTGGAACTTCTCCATCAGAGTAGTAGAAAGCAAATGTTATCCTGCTCTGTAAGAGAGAGAGAAAGCAAGCCCACTCAGCTTATTATTTACAGACCTATCTTGCTGCTTCCAACTCTATCCATAATAGATAATGAATAAATTGGTTCACAAGCAACTGTTTAAGTACTTGGAGTTAAACAACATACTGAATGATGCTCAGTCTGGATTTCATTCTCATTATTTCACTGTCACTGCACTAAGAAATTGTCGGAGACTTTCTCTGCCACGGATCAAAGGCTGTTTGTAGGGGCAGTATTTATTACTCTGTCAAAGTCCCTTTTGACATGACTGGCCATTTTTACATGTGCAAATTCATTTGAAATGAGTTCAAATAAAAGTAGTAGCCAGTTGTTCTCCGTCACATTTGTCTCCCAGAACCCAGATGGATTGCATTAGCAATGAACAGTCACGTATGCAGTGTAATACTAAGAATCCTTCTAACTGGGCACCATATTGGCCATTACGTGTTCATTAAAAGCTGTTGTGCATGTTAACAGGAGGATACAGTTCTTTGTGCTTAAAACACATAGAATGGGACCAAATCTCTACTAAAATTGAAAGCGAGTCTGAAATCATAGCCTTATCTCTTAGGAACACAACATCTCATCTTTTTTTCTCCTCTGTTTCTAGAGATAGATACACACAAAGAGGAATCGAGGAACAGCATCAGTGGAGGTGGGCTGCAGAAACCAAAAGATCTAGGAGGAAGGAGAGATTTGAGTGAGGATGAGGGGCTCTAGCATACCCATATAATTTCTTGCTCTCACCAGGACATTAAATCAACAAATATGCCAACCAGCTTTGTCACAAGCAAAATTCATAGATTTGTCTTTAGATGACCAAGAGTATATAACTTATATAGTAAAACAGAGTATTGTTTTATTCTCAGGCTGCTAATTGTTTTCTGAACCATTAACAGAACCATTTTGGGATTAAATCAAATTCAGTAAGGCTTCAGCACAGCACCTTAGGTGGAGTCTTAGTTTGAAGAAATTCTGGATTTGGTATGACTTAGGTGGGCTGTGAAACAAAACACAGGTCAGAAATACCAACTGGAGGTCTGGAGATTCAGGTGATGTTCATCAAATCAGGTGATTTCATCAAAAACTTGAGATGCTTTTTTTCCCATCTCTTTTTTTTTTTCCTTTTATTTTATTTTTTCTTTTTTAATGAGGATTACATGTTTATGAAAATTTATTTAAATGTTGGACCCTTAATCCAGTATTTCCTGTTGTCTGCCTGAATGTTGTTGTGGGAACCCAGTAAGGGTGGAGAGTAGCTGGACTTTAGGCTGTTGTGCATTTATCCATTATTTCTGACGTGAAGAATGGACACTGCTAAATCTTGACTTTCATTTGCTATTAAGATATATATATATATGTATATGTGTGTGTATATATATGTATGTTTAATTTCAAAGATTAGGAATTCTGACCCAAAAGTCCAAAGATACTGATGTTTAAAGTATGGATATTGCATTCCTTCCCCCACCTTCCCTTCATGCTCATCTGTAAAATGAGGTGGTGTTCACAGTGTATGTTGCAGATGGACTGGTATTAGATCTCATTTCTGCCTTTCTTTTCTCATTTTTGAAGGCCTTGATTGGAATGTAGACAACATGGGCGTAAAAAAAAAGGAAATGCCCTTGCAGGTTCCTTTGAACTTGTGTTTGTGCTCCCTCTCAATTCCTTTGGTCCAGGTGCAGAGAGAGCTGGTGGCTGTACTCTTGGTAAAGGGCATGGGAGAAATCTTAGCTCTGTCTCCCCTCCTTTTGGACAGAATAACTGATTCTGTGCCAAGAAGGAATTAAATTCTTCTAATACAGGACAAGAACAAATTGTGGTTCCCAATCACAGCAGGTAGAAGCAAAGGGAAGGCGTGTCTCGGAAGAGCAATGTTTCTTGGGACTGTTCCTGTCCTGTGTTCCTTGGGACTGTTCCTTCCTGAAAGAGGCCATCCTTCCTTTTCAGGGCTGGTTTATGGAGCTGCAGTTGAGCCACAAGGAGATCAGGCTGCTGCAGTCCAACACCGCACAAACCTGCAGAAGAGCCACATGCCACACTGGAATCAGCAGGAGCTTTGCCTAAATAAATTTGGAGCCCAGTAATTTGGACTGGATTTGTTTAGTTCTGTTCTGTTTTTATTTTTGTAGAGGGATATGGGGTTTTTGTTGTTGTACCTTTTATTTTTCTCCCCCAAAGAAGAGACTTATGATCCCTTTTAATTTGTCTGTGACTTGAGTTTGGACAGAAGGACTCCATATGAGTACATACCTGATGAAGGTAAAAGGGTTTAGATTTGTAAATTCATATCTTTAATTTGCTGATGGAAAACACTAGTACCTGGTGTGTTAGAGTCTAAAATAAAAATGAAATGTCTGTTGAACGGTTTGTTGTTCCGTATGAGGACAAAATAAGAGGTAGTTTTTTACCTATTTTTTCCCCTTTTGAATTCTCAGGCTAATTCAGTAATACCTGACATGACTTGTTAGGTTTGTGCTTCTCTCCTTTTTTTTTGTCTGTCACTGAAATATATATGCAACTATAATGGATTTCAGTTGGATGTAATGGATTATAGAATATGTATCAGGCCTCTTGCTTTGTGTTTTTATTCAGTGGCCTGTCTGTTTAGGCATCTACTGGGAAAGATTCCTTCATACAGCCTTCTGTATCTGTTTGTTCCATGAGGCTCTGTAATGAATCTGGTTTTGTTCTATCTAGAATTAATATGAATTGTAGAAAAGCTTTGTCAGTTCTTCCTGTTTACTTTCCTTGGAGTTGTTATATTTTGCCTTTGATGTTACAAGTTTCATAAGCTTAAACACCTTAAAAGTTCATTTCAGGGAGTTTATCAAGTGAACATGAATATCCTCTGTATTTTTACCTAAGTTACAGAGTCAGCTGTGTGATTTATCTTTATGGCAGGTTCTGTATTTGTATTCTCTCTCCAGTGCTGAAAGGATAGTATTTATATCTTGGTAATTAATGGTAAAGTGTGCTTAACTTCTTATTGAAGTGGTGGGTTTGTAATTGATGGTGGAGTATTTCAGTCATGGATGCAGATGAGATCAAGCACCAAAAAGCGTCTAAGTGCTTGTTCAAAATCTATTCTGAAAATGGATTCCATTATTCTGAGGAATCCTCATGAAAGGCTCTCCAGAATGTGACAAATCTCATGCAAGCTTTGGTGTGGAGGCATTCACTCTTGCTATGGATGTGCCAGCAGGAAAGA
Source organism: Oxyruncus cristatus (assembly GCA_013399855.1). Lineage (NCBI taxonomy): Eukaryota > Metazoa > Chordata > Aves > Passeriformes > Cotingidae > Oxyruncus > Oxyruncus cristatus. The sequence continues at coordinate 3,116,322 of VXAY01001561.1, read as the reverse complement.
CAGAATGGAATAGTTGGCCAGAAGTCAAGCAAAACAGAATTAGTGGGCACATTGTCACTCAAAAATATTTGTTGAGATACCAATTCTCTTTCAGGTAAAGAGAGACTATTTTTCATGTTTTGGATTGATGTCCCATTTAACAGAGATAATGAATTTCATGCAGGAATATTTTACTAATAAAAGGAATGCTGCTTCTTCACTGGCTGAAGAAGGGTTCTGTACATCTTTGCTTTCTGTAGCTTTCCATGCTTTAAGCAGTGCTGCTTTTCTCTGCCATCTTCCTCCTTGTTCAAAAAGTCTGGCCAGTAAGGAACACCTGTTCTCAAACCAGGATTTGAAAATATGCTAGCAGGGCTTTGCTGGCTACAAAAAGGAGGAAAAAATGGAGAAATGGAAATTGGTTGTGAAATAATCTTTTGACACTGGGAAAATGGAAAGGCTCTTCCAGCATTGGCAAAAAATGGACAAGTAGTATGATATACTTTTGAGTCTCATAAAACATGTCACAGTTCCTCATGAAATGGCTTTCTCAAGAACTCTATAATCCCACTGAACATTGCAGTGGCTATAGAAACTGGATTTCTGCTTCAGAACTAGATTTTTTCCTTATTGTCCATGCCCTTGTGAGAAGCTCACAGTGCTCCTTTTCATATATTGTGCTTTTTGCATACAGAAATTTAAAACCAAGAACAAGAGGTCAAACAAGCTTTGTTTCAGTGGGACTTTCTAGTCTGTATTCCCTCAAGAAAACTAGTGCTTGGAGAGATATCTGGAATTTTCATATCAAGCTGCTGAAATATAATTCATGACTTCAGGAAAACCATCCAGATCATATCTTCCTTCATTGAGGATTAACAATTCATTTGTATAAAAATAAGCTTCACCTTTCTCAACTTGTGAAAGATCCTGGGTTTAAGAGGTTTGTGGAATGGACTGGGAATGCTTTCTTCACAGAGAAGTCAATGTGAAGAGATTTCATATTTCTGTACAAAATCCTGTCTCCTGAAAACCAGACAAAATACACAAGGGAAAAAACTTAAGAGAAAGGGAAAAGCCTATTCTGCTTTCAGACTAACATTTGAACTATATTATTAAATATGCATGAACTCCCTGAATATAAATCATCTGCTGAAGGAAGGATGGCAAGTCAAAGTTCTGACTCTCACCTCCCAAGATTTCTTTCCAGGCAAGGTTTGTCGGAAGAAATAAAAACTTTTATTAGCCTAAATGAAATGGTTGAAAAACAGCAGACAAGATTTTTGGCACAGTTTTCCTCTTGCACAGTTATGTACTGAATATGCTGCAGAGATATGGACATAGGACATGGAAATTTGTAGACCTTTATATCCACTTGCAGATTATTAAAAAGGCAGGCAAGCTGGAAAACAAGTACAAAGACAGGGCTTGATTAATGCAGAGGTAATTCCATTTGCTCCTCCCACCCCAGGTTATCTCCCTTGGCTTCTACTGGCCAGAAGAAGATGTTACTGCAGGAGTTAGCATGATGAACACAGTCTTCCTAGCATGGCTTCAGCTTCATCTTCTGCTTTGAAACAAGTAACAATAGTTGTATGTCAGATTAGGGGAGACTATATATAAATCTGTCCGGATTAGTGGTTAGTAACATATGCTTTGCCTCTGGAACAAAAGCTCTTGGATGCAGTGTGTCAGTAGAGGTTGCTTCTGATGCAGGCTTGAAGATGAGAGTATTTCATGTACAGAATAGAGATTGAACCTTAGAAATGCAGCAACTGAAAATGGTTGGGTAATATTTAGTGGTTTAAATCATATCATAGTTCCAAATATTGGAAAGAAGGTGTTTTTTCTTCCTCTTTCTTTCATCTCTGGTGCCATAGATAAAGAGACTATAGAAATAATAGCAGATTTTTTTAGTTTTGCCTTTGACATCAGTGGAAGGAACATTGGGACTTTTGACAGGGAATAGACTTTAAATCTTGCAAGGGACCATATCACCACTACCTTCCAAATGGAAAAGTACAGCTTTCCTACTGTAACAGGAACAACCACGGACTGTAGGCTATGTTTTATTTCTTTGATTCCAGATATCAAACAAATTGGAACTGACTTTAATGACTCCATCCCCCTTTCTTGTACTTCAATTATAAAGGAGACACTTTCCTCTGTTAAGGTCCTGTCAATTACCATTTGTTTTTTAAAAACCAAAAATTCGGGAAAAACAGTTGATAGCCCACAAATACATGATCATCAGGTTGCCCAGAAAACTAATGTAAAAAGCATGTAAAGCTAAGAATCTATGTTCATCTGCTTTTTGATATGGTTATAGATTGAATAATAATTTATGATGACCTGCTTTCCCCAATGCCCCATATTTATAAAGAATATAAATAAATTGTGGCTGAGCACAGAAGTAAATTGTGTTCAGATGTAGTGGCTTTAGAATGTATTTATGGAATTAACTTCTTCTTTGATATACGTGTGCTGGTGTATCATGAGCTGGGAGGCAGTTTGCCTCCCAACACATTTGTCAGGAGATGACCTCCAAGGTTGCAAGTTTATTTTCTTCGCAAAATCTTCCATCATTATAGCTGCGATGACACCACCCATAGAAAGTCTGAAAAAGTTTTCATCTAGATTTCCCTCCCTGTAATGCCAGGGAAAAAAAAACAAAGATTTTTGGACTTCTTTTTAATGTGTATAATAATGTGTATAATCATTTGCTGGTGAAGCTTAATGCTGGTTCCTGTTGTGCTGGTGACTTTTGTGAATGGGGATGTTTTCCCTTATAAACCAGCTTGATGACAGTAATATATTCAGCATAAAATCCCTTGATTTTTTTTGCAAATTTGCCCAATTGCAGCAAAACCAGAATATGTGCATGGTAGTAGATTGCTATCAGACTTTACATGTCATAATATTTTGGAATACAGGTTACACAAGGGTCAAATGTAATGAATGTGTCCCTTCCTAGACCCATGAACACTTCAAATGTGGAGGTTGCCACTTGCTATTCTCTCACTTTAAGGTAAAAAGGAGGGGAAAGACACAGTGTTGCTAAAGGAAAAGGTAATAAGTTTTAAACTGAAGGAGGATTGTTTCAGGTTAGGTAAAAGGAAGAAATTTTTTACAATTAGGGTGGTGAAAGACTGGAACGGGTTTCCTAGAGAATCTGTGGCTGCCCCATCCCTGGAAATGTTCAAGGCCAGGTTGGATGGGGCTTAGAGCAACCTGGTCTAGTTGAAGATGTCCCTGCTCATTGCAGAGGGGTTGGATATCCCTTCCAGTTCCCACTATTCGATGAGATTATGAATTTCTCAGTAGTGGCTGCTACAACTTGATCTGTCACAACTTGCTAGATTTGATGCCCTGGTCACTCAGAACTTGGAAATGTGATTCATTTAAAGGTTTAAAGAGAGGTAATAGCAACGTAAATAAATTTTACAGTAACCCATAATGCTTTTAATAGCACAAATGTTGATAGTGTTTTTCTGTTAAGTCCCAAGGCACTTTATACAGCCGCACTATTAAAATAGGAAAAGCCATAAAACATAGAAGGGGTGTGTGGGGGAAAAGTGAAGTGTAGGTCAGAGTCTTATTCATTAATATCTTCTGGCTAAGCTTATAAACATAGGTGTATGCATAAAACAGTTATTGTTTCCTTTGTGAACGCGGGCAAGAACTTTAAAGCAAATTTATTAATCATTAATGATCTCTCTGTAGTAGAACTATTAAATAGACAGTGATTCAGTATAAATTATTTCAAAAACCTCCAATGCAGAGTTTGAGAGAGGGCAAACCCAGAAATCTGAAGCAAAACTAAAGTTTTAAAAGCTGTGTGGCCTTGACTGTATGTTGCAGTGCATCCATGGAGGCTGCAGTTCTGCTGTGCCCAGCTGTGTATGTAACTTCATACAGGTTTTCTTCTTGGCTGTAGTTAAAGACGCATTTTTATGCTGGAAAATTTTCACAGAGTCCTGCACTCATTTCTAGGCACTCCACGCAACAAACATTGTCCATCCATATACTGGGTGATAATCTTTCCTCGCCAATGCTGGGAAACATGGCTTGTGTCATTCCAATATTCTACGTTTATGAGATGTTTAGTTCCTCTTCACAGTACTTGGTGAAAACTCCACAATTTTCAAACCGTTTCCTCTCAGTTTTTCCTTTTCCAGTCCACATCTGCTCTAGCACGTCCTGTTTTAGTGCCTGAATATCTGATTTAGCTGCCTGCCCAAGATCTATCTGCAGAATTTTTAATACATACCAAGTATTTGACTTACTGTAGTAGATCCTTGATGGGACATGCTGGAATATTGATAGAAGAGAGATGAATCTTATCCAGGAAGGTCAGGCAGAAAAAAAGCGTGTTACTTTGAACTCCCTCATTTGGCAGATGCAATCTTTGGAAAAGGAAGGAAGGGGACAGGCAAAAAGAATTTAATAGATTAAAGAGATTAGAACTTCTTGGATCAGATGGGGCTGCTGAACTTCTATCAAGGACAGCAAACAAATGGTCTGTAGAGATGTTTGAGCCATTAGTCATCAAGTCTAACAAGCTGGCAGAAGGTGGATGAGGCACTGGAGAACAGACAAAAAACAAATGCAGAGTCTGTCTCCAGAAATGACACAGCTCAGCCTCAGCTGTCAAAAAAAAAAAGGGAAATAATTAAAATACTCTGAAGCAACTCTTAACATTGCAAGGAAATACGTAACTGCTGTAGTGGGTTTACTGAGAACACATTGCATCAAATGAGTCTGATTTCCTTTTACAACAGAGCATCTTGTTTTTTGGACAGGTAAAAAGCTGCAGGTGTTAACAACTGACAGGGCTTTGCTGAGGCCAGCCTGTTTTCATGGCATTCTCACAAACCAGGCAGGGAAATGCTGGAGTGCAAGATCAGCTGTATTAATGCACTCAGAGATCTTACCAATAGTTCACTTCAAAATGGGGAACAACTTTGTCTTCCAAGGCAGAGGTGGGTTTTATGTTGGGTCACAAGCCAAAGTGAGTGAGTCAGGGCTTTAATGGGCAAATCTTACAGTTGCCTCTTACAAGTGTAAGTCAGTCTTGCACTGATGAAAGTAACTCTTGCACTTGGGTTAATATATACTTCTTAGTTTTGGGCACTGCACCTCAAGTGGGATACAGAGCAGCAGCAGGAGTGATCAGAGAGCCTCATGAACAAGGTAAATACTGACTGACTGAATGAAACAAACCAGAAGTAACAGAGGGTGGAGGAAGTGAAAGCTGAGAAAGGAATACAGAGCTTCTGAAAACGTTAAGGATCTTGTAGGAAAGAAGGGTCCCAGCTGCTTTCTGTATTCCAGGTGATGGGGCAGATTGCAATGAGCATCAACTGCAGCAAAAAAAGGTTCAGACTAGACAATAAAAGAAATTTGCTGCAAACTTTCTAATGATGCAGATTTTTCTGAGGTGGCTGTAAAGTGTCATTAGAGATCTTTAACTATTGAATTAGATGAACTTTTTGTCAGATGCAATGTAGGTTTTTTTTGAGCCTCCCTTAAGGCACAGGAGATACACATAATGATCTCTCTGGGTCCATTCTTTCCCTATTCTCCTGTGATTCTATTAATTATGTTAGGAGATCACAGTGTACTAACTCATTTTGCTCACATTTGTTTGGAGACTGGTAACAAATCTTCCAATTCATCATACTAACCTGAGAGCTGGCATTGATATCTCTCTGCTAAAGCATTTACAAAATGCAAAATGACTAAATAGTCTTTTAATGAAATGTATCCATGAAATGTAGGCCATTTCCTCTCAGAATTGAATTAAGCATTACAAGTGATCAATAACTAGATTTCTGCATCTACTGAAAAGCTCTGCTGTACAGTTACATAAATAGTTCAGAGTAAGAGAATATGGCTGATATTTTATCACCGTGGCTCTGAAAACATCCAAAACCAGTTGGCTGTCTTAAAAGATTTGTGACTGGGTAGATTGATCCTCTCTTTCAGCTGCAGGCTACTGGGTCAGCTTTAGCTTAACCCCAGAATTATGGGTCGTGCCTACTACCACATGCTATCAGAGACCTCTGCAAAAAAAATGATCAATCCTGGTCAGATTTCTGTGGCTCTGGCAAGTATTTATTATCATCCCTTTTAGAGAGTAACAAAAGCACTGAGTCAAAATGTGCAAGGGATGAGATACCTGATTCAACATTGCAGCACACAAGCAGCTTGACCTTAGATACTATGAGCTTGCTTGGCTTTGACTTTTTAGTACTCTTCCCCCAAACTAGGTTAAAACACTTAGTTGTGAGTATGTGTTAAGTATGTGCTGCTCATGGTGCTGTATGTCCTTTTAATACAAGCAAATCCTTTCATCCATTTCAGTGCATGGCACAGGTCACAAGTGTCAATCCAGTATCTGAACCCAAATGTCCCTAAATAGGGAATGGAAGTGCATCATTTTCTGTAAAGAAAAATTTTTGAAAAAATCAATCCACCTCTTCTAGATTGGGGTAGACATTGTGTATCATAAATGGACATATTTTTTATTTCAAAGCTTCCTGTTTAATCAGATGGAGCTTGAAAAAGTTACTTATTTGTTAGTTAAATATGACTCAGAGATCTGTCTGGTAGGAATATAATGGGAATCTAATATCCAGCAATGCAACAAGTAGAGAGAGACATTGCTCCTTTCTTTAGGTTATATATGCTTTTAGATTTTCAAATCTAAGTGTGCTTTTATTGCAGGATTGTTCAGACTTTAACATTTATGGAATCTCACTGGCCCCTTCTTCAGCCTTTAATTTTAGTGACCTGTGTGCTCCACTGTGTAAATGGGGTCTGTTTCATCTACTGTTATTTATGTGATTGTTTTCATATTCCATTTCTTGCTGTCAAAGTGGTTGCTTATTGTGCTAAAGGGACCCTGTTTCACTTCTTCCAGCTCTATAATGCTTAGCCTTGTGCTCACATCTCATGCTTTTCCCAAGAGGGGCAGGCGAGGTCGGTCAAGTGAGGTGAGGAAGGAAGAATGAAAGGTGTTCAGCACCAGTATCTGTGGCCACTTCAGCTTTGCATGAGCCTCGTACATAATGGCAGGGGAGAATTTAAAAACCGTGGATGCAGTTGCATTCTTCCTTGTAAATAGCTTCAGAGAACTTCATCTTCTCATCCCCTCTCGCTCGCCAGTGAGCAGGGCATGAGCTCTCTGAATCATTTCCTATCCTGTTGAGAGCATTCTTGTCAACTAAGTTTTCCAGACTTCTGTTCATTGTCTCCATCTGACCCACACAGTTGCCTCTTCAGTTGCTTAATGGCGTATACGAGTGTGTTTTAAGCTACCTGATTATTAAGGGCTGTCTATATTTTGCTACAGTGCTTCTCATTTTCATTTCTGTTTTGTCGCTGTTATAACTGGAAGCCGTAATTAACCACGTACTTCACATGTGTTACCTGTTACCAAGGCAATATTGTCTTTAAATCTGAGTAGGTGGATTTGCTTTCTTTTATATCCCCAGTGCTTTATTCTGATTTCAGATCTGCACCTGCTTAGCAACAAGACACGTGTTTGAGGGGCTAGCTGTAACCTTGGCTTAAGAGTACAGCTGAGTCTAGATGTGATTGTCCTCAAAAACACTAAAGCTCAGCCTCTACGAATTTAGCACTTACCCCTATACAGTATAATGACATTAGACTGCAAATAGGGTCTATTTCTTCCTCTAAAAGCCTTTGTTTTGAATACAAAGCAGTAGGGTTGGCCTTTGCATGGAGTAATCACATTCTTATGGTTTATGATTAATGGGGTGATAGACAGGTATATACTGCAGTATGTACTGTATCAGAAATATCCATTTCTGCTATAATTTAAGTGGCTGAAACATGCAGCATATTTTGCCTAGTGGAGTGTAAAGGTAAGGTAAACATGCCTATCCTCACCCACAATATTTTTTTTTTTTACTGTAGGAAGGGTTTTCTCAGTTGCATTATGTCCGCCTGCTATTTGCTGCCAGGCATCCCAGCACAGGCCCACTTAGACCAAATAAGTTGCCCTCCCCCTTACCTTATGCTGAAGAGCTATTCTGGCTTTTCCAGTTCTCTACCTTGAGGTCTTTAACTGAACTCTTCTGTGCCAGGGAGAAATTCTGCGCAGATGAAAAGCAGACTGTAGAAGGGCATAATAATTACACTAGCAGAAAAATGTCAGCAGACTAATGTAGGTCCCCTATAGGGGTTTGAATCATCTTATGAAAAGTGAAGCCATTAAATAAAACAAAATGTTAGAGATTTTGTTGGGAGTGACAGAAGCAGCAAAATGTTCTTCCTGCTGTACCTCTGACGCTCGGCAATTTTTGGCTGAGTAAAACCAGCAGGCTATCTTTCTCAGTTAGCAGAGTTCGCAAGTATATAAGGGCTTCTTAAGGAGAAAAAAGTGAACCATGCCCTGGCAAAAGTACTTGTTGGGGTATTTTATTGTAAATTGTTTAAAAATAAAAAAATCTGCAGCGCAATCCTGGCAACAAATGAGTTCAGAGGCACTGCAGAAGCTTGCCAGGATTATCTGGCCTTTCGCCTTTGAGTGCAGACTTGATCACAAACTCAGAATTACAAGGCCAACCTATGTAATTTTTTTAAGGTGGGGAGGGAAAAAGTCATCTGCTGGGAAAATACATAGTGATGTGTGACTCCACATAATTCTTACAGAATTAATAATCAGTTTGTCTATGTTTATCTAAACTGTTTATAACTACTTATTAATAAACACTCCAGACATTGCCCTTGTCTCACTGATGGAGAAATGGAGGCTCTGCTCACAGAACTTCTGTGAATAGGCTCTCTTTATTTGAAGAGGAAAAGACATATTCTTTGACAAGTGTGCAAAGGGAAAAAAAAAAATCTGCCTGAGTGGGAGTCCAGTTTTCTACCCTGTATCTCACTGAGAGACTGTAAGAAAGGATTCTTACATTACATCAACTGCAAATGACATGAGAATTTTCTTTAAGGTACTTCTGAAGCTGGCACCCAGGAGACTCTTGTTCATGCAGAAGATATTTTTAAATTTTCAAAGAAAAGTCAGAGTGTAACTTTTGTTTCATTCTCACAGTTCTTTTTTAGTCTGTCTTGTCTCTACTGGGTCCAGTATTCTTATAGATGTGCCTTTTCTGTCTTTTTTTTTTTTCTTTTATTTTCCTCCTTTCTAATGCAGTGTTAATTCACTGACAATCAAGTAGCAGTCTTTGACACCGAGATCTACATAAGGCAGCTGTTCCTTCACCCTATACCGGGTAGCACTATCTCTCAAAGGGATTTTTCCAAAGAAAAAAATAGCTGAAGCATCACAGGAGAAACTTCTAGTTGACCCTTTAAATGATGTACTGTGTGGGCTCTTAAATCAAAGCTATTAGTGGTGAAGATGCAAAAACCCTCTAAGCAGTAGCGATGCCAGGATGTCTCACAAGACCCTCCACTCAACACTGTAATATGGAATGGTTAGTTAGGATGGGTGGCTACTCTAGGGCCACATGTTAATAAAGCTGTAAATAAACTGTGTCTGCAGGGGTGCAGTTACAGGGTAGGTGATGGGGGGGGATATGAAGGATTGACATAAGGTGGGAGCAGTGCTGTTCCCTCCTCTGTTGAAGGAAAGGCTTTTTATGCTTAGTCTGTAACATTGTACATCTCAGAACGGGACGAACCACTGTCCAAATCTGTGGAAAAAACGGCCTCCTTTCTTCCTGCAGATTTTCTCTGGACATTTGGTTACCTTTGGTCATTGCTTCATTTTTGTATGCATTTTACATCCTGCTGGTACAACCAGTAACGTTTGGGCACAGAGAACCCAAACTCTGTTCTGGTTTAGTTAACGGTACTTAGCTGTTTACAAGCCTAGTGTTTTTCCATCTCATATCTGCAGCGTGAGGTTGTTTCTGCATTCTGAACTAACAGAGTTTAGAGCTGCAACATCTTTACTGGCAGTGACTAATGCAGGAGCCAGAAAGAGCACCATTTGGTTTGAAGATCCCACAATCAGACACAGCCTCATCTCAGCCGCGCTTGTGTCATCTAGTAGAATTCCACTCAAGCAAATGGCTTTACTCTGGGTATTATACAATGTAATTGAAATCAGGATCTGTCCCAAAGCGTACAGATCTGACATCAAAAACCCCCAAAGATCCAAACCAACACATTTTTAAATTAAGCAAAAGATGTGACACGGGTAACAACTACAGTGCACACCAAGCCCATGGTGACAGAGTGTGACATTTTAAAGCATAACCTCATGGCATCGTCACAGACCTGGAACCACAACCCTGGCAAAAAGACAGGACCTGAAAAACCAAGAGCTTGGAGTGACCTTATCCATCCTTTCTTTTTGGAAGGCTTAAATGACACAAAGACCTTGAGGTTTTGGTTGTCTGCTGAGAGATGGGAAAGCCTTAAGTATCTTCCAGTTCCCATAGAAAACAATGAGAATAATATTCATGGTGTTGAAATGCATTTTAATGTGCAGTATAACATGCATGGCCTTGGTAGGACCTGCTGCAAGAGCAGCTCAGCAATGTAGAAAGAGACTGAAATAGATCTTCCTATGCCTGGACTGAAAGGTGTTCCAATTACAAACTACATTTAGCAGAATACAGCTAAATAAAAAGTGCCTACGTCATCTACTGCAGCTAGATATATTCCTGAAGCACTTTAAATTAAAAAAGCCTTTACGATTCTAAACAACCCATATGTCTGTCAAGGCTGTCATTGTGCTGCAGCAAGTAAAGAAAACAAAACTTAATTTGTGATGAAGCTTCCCCTGGCTGAAAGCACAAGTCTTCCCCATCCTCTGCTCACAGATGCAGACTCTCTCTCTGACTCCTTATAAAATGCTTTGCATTTCCTTTTGAATCACGTCAAGCTAATTTTATAGCAAACAATCTCTATTTTCTGAAACATGGAAAAGAAATATAATTATTGCTGGGTGGAGGGTGAAGGGGAGTTGGAAGCAAACTGAACCAGGATGCTGGTAATTGTTTCTGGGCACCGGTGCTGGGAAGATTCTTGCCACCTAAGCAAAAAATATCTCAAAAATGTAATTAATTATAAATGGGAAGCTTTGTAGTATAATTCCAAGATCAGAAGGAGAAAGCAATGACCTATTACCAAAAATAAAAAAATAAACAAACATTACTCAGGGGATGATCTTTTTGGTAAATAAGCCACTGTTTGGTTCATCATGGTATGTAACTGAGGAGATGTCCCCTGCCTTTAATTTTTAAATTTTTTGAAGGGAGAAGGTGAGGTGCTTAGGATGTTTAACTTTGGCCTCATTCCTTCTGTAACCAAAGGGTGTTTTGTCCCAGGGACAATCTGTTGTAACCATGTCAACACGTTGACAGCTCTTACCCAAAGGCCCCACATCTGCGTGTTGTGCTTCTTCCTGCAAGTGTTTACTCCAGTTTACTACAGTTAGTTCGTCTGTACAGTTCTGTATGGAGACAACACACATCTCAGAACTGACTGAGATACCTACTCTGCTTCCTTTTCTCTTTTAAACTAAGCGTTTCTGAACTTGTTTGTTTTGGTGCTTTTACTGTACAATTGTTTTCAATTACTTTAGAGGTAAGTGGCACTACAGGCAAGCAAGGCTGGCAAGATCTGGTCCTCGTTGCAAACATTTCACAGTCGTAATCATCTAAATTGCCTTGTGAAATTGTTCATTAGATAAAAATTAATAAATCCTATAAATGAAATCCAACGCACCGTTAGGCTGTTGACATTAAATCTGGCATAAAAACAGAGTTGTAAATGAAGTCATGTGTATACACATTGATTTGGGGCCAAATATTGAGGTCCTTGAACAATTTTTAAACCACTGTTTTCTCTGGCAAGTCTGTTGAATGGGAGTAAAAACACTGGCCTAAGCTGTAGCTCTGAGAGCTATTTGTGAAGATTTAATTTTTACATGAAAATGTCCCCCTGCTACATGCAGGGTTCAGGGTCTTGAAGTGGATAGATTCTCCACTTCCCTGATTCTGACCACACAAAAAAACTAGTGTGTAAAATAGTACCATTACAGTGATTTCCGTACAGAGCCACGTGTCTGGGACCTTGGAGACTCAGTGTTTCAGAGGGTAATATGCCACTGTAGCTTGTAGATTATCCAAATATTAGTGGGTACCACTCAGCGCTTAATTACTTCCTTCTTGCTCTTCCATTTGGGCTTCCCAGAGGGTTCAGGTTCACAAGGCAGATCACAGCTGGCTGTGTTCTTCCCCATCAAATATTGCCAGCTTTTAATGTACATAAATCTACTAATGTTGTACCAGACCCTAGGATTGCCTCGAGTTGTAGTTTGGCAAGAAAAATAGGGAACTAAACTAAAGGTATGTTTTTAATTGGAATAGTAATGAGAGGAAAATATTTTTCTCATTCATTACAGGATAAGACCCAAATAACCCTTTTCAAATTGAGGGAGCTACTTCACAGTTATATCAAAAGCTCTTGAAACTGAGCTGAGCCTCAGGTTTTGGGGTTTTGTAGTCACTTTAGGAAAATAAAATGGTTATGAGTTGTCCTGGGTGAATTAAAAAAAAGGTTAGAAAATGATTCTGTAAACGTAATTTTAGTCCATCGACAGATGGGAGAAATGGAGAACAGGTTGTAAAAGTATAAGCTCAAGTATTATTAATATTGTACTGTTGCTGAGCCAACTTGTAGAGGAACTGGAAAAACATCCTATTGGTTAAGTAATCACTACAAATATGCTTTTGGAGATTAATACTTTGAGTTTTCAAAGCTTTCATATGTGTCAGTTTTGCTAAAAGGATGAAACTGCAAAAATGCACTGGTAGCAAGTTTAAAGCATTAATAGCAATGTCAGATACACTTTAAGGATAATCATGACTCCTTTACATCCAGTAGACCTAGTAGTCTCAGATATGGAAATAAGACTTTTGACAACCAAAAAATGTTTGAGAAAGGGGGAAAAGACCAAAGAATGTTGTGTAATATTTTAAACCTGGGTAGCTATTTCATGCTTTGGTTTCAAGTGCTCTGTTTTCTGCCATATGCACGCCATGCTGGTGGTCTTTAAAAGTGATTTCATAAGCACTGCGGCTTCCTCCCTTTCCTATCACGGTAACTGAATTTTTGGAGACACTTTAAGTGTTAGCACTGCTTTATTCCAGGAGAGTATTAAGATATTTCAAGTATCACAACAGAACGTAACTCAGAGTCCTCAAACTACCCCGCTAGAAGTTACGTCAAATTCATATTCAGGGGAATAGCACTGATTGAGGTTTACTTGCATCTGCATGATTTAATTATGTGTTTAATACTAGATTTGGCTGTGTGACAACTGCAGACAGAAAACAAAGGTTTCTGTCCGTGAGTTCTTGTACAGTTTTGGAATTCCATATATTATTCACTGATGAGAAGCTGAACTTGTTCCTCATTAATGAAGAAGGGGGAAAAGTTTGGTTACTGGCCACTTTGAAATTTAAGATAATATGATTTAAAATCAGGATGCAAATGATTTGTTTTGAGTGAGATCAAATTTGGCCTTGATTTGTTTGTTAATAAACTGAGTCCTTTGTGGGAACCAGATAGGGAAATCACCAACACCTCACAGGGTCACGTCCTGTGCTTGAACAATCCTGATGTCAATCTGTGCTTGTAGAGATTTGTCAGATGAGAAAATGTTTAATTGTTTCTTTAAACCTAAATGGATCGAAATATAATACTGTAAATGTAGGGACTTATTTTGGTGTTTTGACTCTTAGTCATTAGTGCTGACTGGGTCTACTCACAAAGCTGTGTCTGGTGCAAGAGGTGCTGCTGGTGATCGTGATGGAAATGGTCAAAGTGAGAACCTTTGAAAAATCCCATGAAGTGTCCATTTGCCTTGCTGGCAAAATATTAATCTGTGAGGTTTGTTTCTGGATATCTGGTTTCAATGCCTGAAACCTGTAATGGGACACTTCAGAGTTCTGACTAAATAGGAGGCAAATCCAGCCCACAAGAAATCTTTTAATTCCTTTTTTTTTTTTTTTTGAACTGTACATATACTTCGTAAAGAAATTCAGCTTTGTGACAGAGCTGACCTAAGGATAGCACTGTTGTTTAATATTATAAGGGGCATGAGTCTCAAGGGGACTCATGTGTCTTTGAACCCTAATACGTACATGGGAAATAAGAGCAGTAGCTAGATCACTGAAGTAAGGTGAAAAAGACAAATCACCTTGGGGTGCCCCAGGATCCCAGCTCTAGAATATTTGCAATTTCTTTATTTTAATGTTTTCATTTATTCTTTTCCTGGTATTCAGTAAGGGCCCCTTGACACCTAAAGAAGGAAGAAAATGTCCTCACACTGTTAAAACAGTGACCACTAAATGCAGGAATATCTTATTGTAGCAAGTCCTGTGTATTCCATTATATTTGTAGAACAATATTTCAATGACTATTTGAGGTTCCCTGTAAGCTTGCTTAAGATCTTAATTTAAGTCTTGGTAACAACTGTTTTGATATTAACAATAATCTCAGAATGAATTAAAATAATTCAAATAAGCTTTTTAATTTTCCGCACTAGTAATATAAAAATTTCCTTGACATCTTAACACCTCAATATTTCAACCATTTTATTACTCCAGATGGATCTTAGATTCTCTTCAAGGAAAAAAACCCACAGAATATCTTTGGAATCACACCTGCTTCAACCAGAGTAATTATAAGATTTGTCTTAGAGATTAATATGGACTATTCATAGTGGGTGAAATAAAAGTTTATAGTCAAAAGAAAGAAAAGGAAAATGGAAAGTAGAGTTTAAGTATGAGCACTTCAAGAAACTGTTGGGCATTTTTTTCGAGATAAGTTGTCCTTGACTTTTCCATGTTTTACTGTCAGGAGGTCTTCAGCTGCCCAGCATCTTTGAAAATCAAACCATTTTTATAGAGTTCAAGGTCTGAAGTTGCGCGCCCTTTAATATATTTGCCAATAACTTATTGATATTTCATATGCATAATTATATATTTCTTATGAATGTAACTCCTGCTGTAATGAGAGTTTCAGCCACAATCACACAGTGAATAAGTAACAAACCCAGAAAGAAAGCATAAAGGTCTTATCCTCTGCCTCAGAACTCCTGGGCATCTGCATTTTGCTTTTTGTCTAAAGATTGTGGATGAGGATGTGAATTTAGGACCTAAGCAAGCTGACAATTTCTTTTCAAAGTCATCCTTGCTGCAATTCATTTTCAGCCTTTTCAGTCTCCCTTGGACAGTCACAAAAGATGGCTTTATTATGCAGTTCTCTTTCCCTATTTTTGTACGTATCATTTTCTGTTTGTCATGTTTAGGGCACCTTCATTTCCTCTGTTCCACAGAAGCAGAGATGATTACATTAAGTGTGGAAGTCTTCTCTCTTTACTTTTGGTCAGTAAACCATAGAATTATTTTCCATTATTCTTCATAAATTTTGTTGGGGTGGTTCTGGTTGAGTGTTAATGTAGCAAGACCCACATGGTAACAGAGAGCTACTACGGAAAGCTGGGGAAGGCTAAACTTGTATTAATAAAATGACTTTATGTTGTCCTTGTGAGATGTATTACCTACTTGCTATATTACAGCATCTTTCCTTCCATACAAATCCCCGGGAAAAGATGTAGGAGTTAGAAGGGTCTGGAAGATGTTTTCAATCTTGTTTAATCACTGCAAGTAAAGGGAAGGTATTAGAAATACCCCTGAGGCTAATCCTGACAAATCACCCTCACTCTGAGAGGTAGAACTGGTATGTGTTACATTTGAGTTTCCACCCGTAGGAGAACTTGAGCGAGTGTGAAGCCACCAACCTCACATGTAGACTTTGGGAACTTGATCATCTGGATGCCCAGTTTAAAGCTCTTAAGGTATTCAGGATTGCAGTGGTGAGGATTATGTAGATAATTTACTGGCCTGAAGGTTAAATCTGCTTCTCAAGATGGGAATACCAAATTAATAATCACTTCAAAAATATCTATGACTTACCTTTCAGACACTCAGAGCTCTCCCTTACATCTGCCTTCCCATTCCCTTCTGCTCCAGGGCAGAGCCTCCCTTGCCGCCAGCAGTGCTTTCTCCTGTTGGGACTGAAGGTGAAGGGCTGATCTCCCATTTTCCTGAGCTAAAAGAACCGTACAGATTTCCAGCTGAAAATCACATACTGCAGAAGGCACCATGCTGTACAGAGCAGCTGCTCCCAGCTCTCTCTGCAGGTCCTCTCTCCTCAAAATGGCCATGGCCACTCGTGTAGAAGTATTTCGGTTGGGTACAGTGGTATGTGAGGGGCATGTGTGGGGATGGGGCCGCCTTCCCCAGAGACCCTCAGAGGTGTAGTAGAGGTGCTGCATCTGCCAATCCAGTTTTGGGGTGCTGGCTTGTTCAGCTCCACCCAGTGCCACACAGCAGATGGGAGCATCTGCCCTTGCTGTCGTAGCCATTGGAACAGTGGTTAAAGATGAGATTGCATATTCCAAAGTCACATACGCTGCTCTAGAGGATAAATCAAGGTCTTGTTTGATTTGAAAACAGAAACAAACCAAACATTTTCATGCACTGAACTTTGGGAGAAGCATTCTGGATTGGAACCCTGTTAGTCACACTGACTTGAGGACTTCAAAACTGCATCGTGTTCCACAGACAGGTGCTGCCTTTGGAATCTCTATAGGATTTCCAGATGGCTCTGCATCCAACACTGGCATTATGGAATAAAACTGTCCTTCTACTTGCACCAGTTTCTCAGGAGTGGTATTTGGCCTCTCCTGTGTAAAGAAGAATTGTGAAGAATCTTTCCTGGACTCAGCTTTAAACTAATCCTTTATTTTTAGGGATTTTTCTTCTTCTTTTGTCAGAAATAAAGGTGTTAAGAGATGCTAACGTCCTTCACCTTCAGCCCTCAAAATTCAACCAGAAAATTCAACGCAATTTTTGGGATGTGATTTTGATTTCCTCTCTGGAAAATAGGGCAAAATAGTCCTTCACAAGGACATATTTTCCAGTTGAGGAAGCCCTAAAGAGTTTACTCTTCAACTCTTTTCTTTTCCCATCCTTTCACCTTGCCTAATGCTACACCTTTTGCCTCTACCTCTCCTCTGCACCTGTATTTAAGACCTCTCCCTCCTCTCTGCCTCCTCTGTACCCACATTTAAGACCTGCTTTGAATTTCCTACTTCTCTTAAAGTTCTTTCACATCCATCTGCTTGCATATCCCTGATACCCTCTTCCATGCACCTTGTGAGGGATAAAACAAGGGATAAATCCCACTACCTGTACAGTACATGTGTGACCACCCAACTGTGAGCCAGGAGGTCTGTTCCCCTTGCTCTTTTTCTGCCCTAGGTTGGATGGATCCATATTTTGAGTCCTCCACTCAGGGTGCCATTTTGTGATTCCCAGTTTGTCAAGGAGAAAAACCCAAACACCTGCTTTTCATATGTAAATGGGATGACTGTAAACCACTAGTAGTTAAGATGCTTGTGAACTTTATATGTTGTTTTCCCTCACTAATGTAACTGCAAGCTGGCAAGTGCTCACAGGAGAGACTTGTTATGGTGGTGTAAACTGGGGCTTGCTCCACTAACCTGATGATCTACTGACATGAGTTGTTCCCACAGAACTTTTTTTTTTTTAATTAAAAAAAATAAATCATGGAATAACTTCCCTAGAAAAGCCCTGGAAAACAAGACTGAACAATTCTGGTTTAGCTTTTGCTATGCCTTCGGTGTGTAATTTGCTCCCTCTCTAGCCCTTGGTGCCCCTGTTTACATCTCTGGACCGGGTATTGATGTTTGCCTAATGAAATGCTGCTCTGGAAGATTTATGGGTGTACATTAATAGGATAATTAAAGGTCTTGGAAAGTCTCAGATGAAATCTGTACCAGGTCAGGGGTAAAAAAGAGAGAGGGGAAATGAGAGATGGGGGGTGATGTGCCTGCACCTACGGCCTATTGGCTGACCTGGCAGGTTGGGGTGGTGGGTGTGGGCATGGGAAGTGCACCCAGGGAGCCAGGGGAGTGTTGGTACCCAGGGCTTTCAGCGCTGAGACAGCAGCCTCTGACCTTTCCTAACCCAGCCTGCTCGTGACTGGGCTGCCTTGGGAAGGAGGGAGAGGCGGGAGGCAGAAGCGGAGCCCACACCCCCAGCGCTGGGAACACGGCGCATCCAGCTCCGGCTTGTGCGGCGGNTGGCTGACGGACGGACGGACGGACGGATGGCTGGCTGGCTGGGAGAGAGATCCCGCCATCCCATTTGTGCTCTCCTCACGCCTCTTGCCTCCCGGCCTTTTTTTTTTTTTTTTTTTTTTTTTTTTTCCCTCCC
>VXAY01001561.1:3025561-3097929 GCA_013399855.1 Oxyruncus cristatus | reverse complement strand
CCCCCCCCCCCCAAACCTGAAACAGGGGCAGACCGGGGCAAACTTCGCGCGGCTGCTCCAGCGCCCCGGGCCGTGCTGAGCATCACCTGTGACGCGCGGGGCGGGCGCGCATCCCCCCGCGCACGGCGGGGACCCCGCGGGGANTTCCCTTCCTCCTCTGCTTCAAAATCTCCCTCGGAATTTTGTATTTTGCAGGTGTTTTTTTGTTTTTTGGTTGTTTTTTTTTTTCTCCTCCTCCCTCTCTCTCTCTCTCTCCCCCTTTCTCCCTCCTGCCGAGGATACGTTCTGCTTGCCAAGTTTGTAGTGACACCTCTCAGATTCCCCCGCTCCCGGTTTTTTGGATCTATTACAGTGCCCGGTTGTATATAGACATACTGTGGTTTTTTGCCTTTTTTTTTTTTCCCCCCCAAGAAAATTGGGATTCTTTGGGAAGCTAATGGATACTGAGGAGGACGATCCTAAAAATCTCCTTTCGAATCTGTAAATGAGGTGTACGAAGAAATTCTTAAATTCAGCCATCAATGTAGCTCCATGTTAAGCACCTCGAAGTATTTATGATTGCAGAGCAGGTGCAAGCAAGGATTAGGAATAAGGTAAGGGAGCTATTTCTGTCTTTGAGGCAGCAGCATTTGCTCAGGGTTATCAGCGGCAGCTTCTCTTCTCGTTTTTTTTGGTGTTTTTTTTTTTTTCCTGCATAGAATCTGGGCTGATTTATTTGCATTTGTGGTGCTGTTCTCCTGTCCTTCTCAGTCTTTTCTAATATGCCTGATTGCTTTCCATCACTAAAACACATTCCTTCTCCCTGCCCGCCCTGGATTTGGGAGTTTCTTGACTGTGCACATGTTTTAGCTGTTATTTGGTAACTGCTTAAAAACACCAATCCTCTGTTTAAAATTATTTCTTATCTTGCACTTTCAACACCCTGCAGGATTCCTGAAAAAAATAACCCAACAAACCACCAAACCCATAGAAAACTGCAACAGAAATTTTTTTTTTTTTTTAAATTTGCCTTTACAAAGGAGAGAGAAGTAGTTAAAATTCCCCCCGGGAAAACCGAGAGGGGAGGTGGGGGGATGTAATAGTCAGGTTCTTCCTCTAAAAGCAAATGAACTCCCCTCCCTCCCCCTCACCAGCAGTTCCCCGGGGCTGAGCCTGATTTCTGGCTCGTGGGGTGCAATGGGGGAGCGATTCCTACTGGGTGATTGGGAAGGGAGGGAAGGATCCCCTGCTTCCTTCTGGGATGCTGCAGGCTGCTCTCCATCAGCACGCTTTACTAATTTTTGTTTTATCAGCTCCATTTAGGGATATAAATGGCACGAGCAAGGATATCAATTACCAGCTAACGGCGGCGATAGCCCGTGTTTTATGGGATTTAATGATTTCTCTTGTTTTGAAAAAGCTCTTGTGACGCTAACAATAAAGAACTCCATAAATCATCTAAATGAATTGTGTTCCAGCAAAGGCAATTTTTAGGCTTTTGCTGGGTATCTCCTTGTCCTGATAATTAATTGCACTAACAGTTGTGAACATGTTTGTGCTAATAAAGGTGCCATTACTAAAAAGTGGCTTTCTTGATATGGGTCCCGTGTTTACTGAACTCCTACAGAGTGCCTTAGCTGTAGACAACTGCTGTCCTCTCCTCTGGAAATACAGGAACAGATCAGATGATTGGGAACTGAGTGTAGTGCATGAACATAACTGTGTGGTGAAGCGACATTCCCCAGCACTGTAAAGAGGGAAAACCCATTTAACAGGCTGCTTCAGTCACTTATGTTGAAAGCAGGAGGTAATCATTACTTAGGCCTTCTGATTACATGTTTTGATTAAAAGACAAACAAATGAGGTTGGTTCCCTTTTCCCTTTTTTTTTTTTTTCTTGATGATTCTATCATCAGCTTTTTAAATCCTCTTAGAAATAAGCAGGAGCTGCGGAGTTCAATCCTTCAGCAGAATATAGCAGTGTTCCTGCAGTGCTGTGAGGAAAGCTCCTCTTTCATGTTATCCTTTTCTGTTGCTTTATTTCCACCTTCTGCTTTCATGATCAAATTTTTTTTTTTTCATCTGTTATTTACAGTCAAGATGTACTGAAAAGGCTGGAATAAAATAACGCTGTTCTCCTTATGGAGGGAAACGTGCTGTGAGGAAAGGACTCAAGTTTGGCTGTTCTAACAGAATTGTTAAGCCACAGGGCTTTGAGTTTTCTTTCCCCTACCTTTGACAGTCTTTAACATGGTCTGCAACTGGTGATGTGACACACATATATACTGATGTACATCATCTACGTGGCTCACTACGTCTTCAGTTAGAGCCCCGTTTAGTGCTGCCCATAAATCATTCACTGTGAAAAAACATCAATCAGAAATTGAACAGGTGAAGGTTCAGCTCACCGTAGGATGGGGTCAATAACTGCTGAACATAATACCCTTATATAGATATGCTGAGTCTCTCAGAAATTGTTACTATGGCTTTTGATTTTATTTTTTTTTTCCCCCCCGTCTGGTAAGATGGAAATTCTTGTGGCTGCTGAGTAGGCATTTGAGAAAAGTTAATAGAACCAAATCTAAGAAGTTATTTCATGAAATGTATGTAGATTTTAGTGCTTTCTCTGAGCCCCTCTGAATGGAGTGTTTTATTAGCATGAAGTATTTCAGAGATGCTGAATTCAACCCCACTCTCCTTATTCAAGCAAAAATTTCCATAGACTTCATGAATCTTTACATAAAGATGTATTCAATAAGAATTTCTGACTGTGCAATCAGGCAATTTAGATGGTAACTCTGATGCCAATATTTCTCATTTAAAGTTAATTTGTGAGTGCTAGAAAGTTTACTGTTTGTGTCCATAAGCTGGAGAGGGTCAGAGAGTGTGTCATCAGTACAGTGCCTGTCATCCCCTCTTTGCCAAGGAACAGCTACTCAATGAGAACAGACTTGCATTTGAGCTTTTAAAATGTCTTTCCTCTGAGCATCAGGAACATTTAGAGAACTGAATTGGTGACTCACTAGAAGGGTTGTCTGTATCCCTTGTTACTGTTCATTATTGTTTATATCATCTGTGCACTTGAGCATAATCTAGTCCTGGAACTGACAGGTCATTGCTTGAATAAATTCTTCGTTTATTTTCTTGTTTGTTTTCCTGTTTGAACATGCTTGTCCCCACACACTGTAATAATGATAATTCCTTAAGCAACAGTGAGTTGCAAGCAAATGCTCAAGTTCATAGATCCACATAGTGATTCGTGACAGGGTGGAGCCTGTTGCTGATCAAGGTGAATGGCAAACGAAACCTCCAACCATAATTTCTGGTTCAGGTACAATGCACTTCCTATTTAGATCTTGCTGTTAAATTAGCTAGGGGAGAGGTTTTTTTGAGATGATAAACAGTAATACAGGACCCTTGTACTTTAATCCACAGGATGGGAGTCTGTAATTTTGCAATGGAAAACCAGAGATACAGTTTTCCACCCTTGTTCATACAGTTACTAATAGTACTGTTTGATCCCACTTCAAATTTACTTGAAATCTCACAGTGCTTTTCAGTAATGAGCAGCTACCAAAATCCCAATTATTTGTGATGGAAAGCACCTGAAGTGGGTGACTAGTCTGAGATTGTGCAGTGGTTCAGTAGTCAAAGTAGGGGACCCATGGCCTTTGTTGCTCAGTTCCAGGCTATAGCCACTAGATGGGTATGAAACATCTGCCAAAGTTGCAAATGTTTCTGAAGAAGAAAAATGAATACTTAAAGAGACAAAACATTTGATATCTGGCAGAAATATGCTGCACTGAAAGAAACAGAAGTGTGCATAACAACATTAACCTGCTTTTGATAGTGCTTTTTACAAGTTCCATGAATGGTATAATGCTCATTTAATGCCTGTGGAGATGCTGGGGCATCAGTTTGGCCTCAGCCGAAGATGCCCAGCTGATGACCTCTCCACTATATGGAGCAGAGGGACACTCGGGGATCTGCCCCCCGTGAGACCCCTTCAAGCCGTGTGTCCTGCTGGCTGTGTGATCCATGCTGTGAGATGCAACTCCATCTGAAGGAGCAGGAGGTGCAGAGCACCCAAGTGGGATATGAGGCCAGATTCTGTTACTTCCATGTTCTTAGTCAGCAGGATGAGCTCAGTAAAGCACACTGAAGTTGTGACCATTTCATATGGTATTTGTGTTTGTTTGGAAATGCCAGAATTAATGGAAGCTGCTTTCCCAAAGATTTATGGATAGTAGATTGAAACTCTTTCTCGGCTGAAACACTGATGAGAGCATTTTCTCCCTTTCTCATGCCCAGTAATGTGTTGCAGTTTTTCTTTTTTTTTTCTCCTGGAAGGTTGACTGAAGCATTCAGAATCTTGCAGAGCTCCTCATACCTGCTCTGTTGCTTACTTCCAGTAAATTTGCATCTTCCTCAGATAGTTTGCACTGGATCAGCTTCTCAGTGCACAGGGTAAGAGCTAAGAGTGATTTCTCCTTGGCTCCATATATTGGTGGTCCAAGCTTTAAGTTGGAACATCTGTCTGTGGAAGTCCATGTGGAGGAGAGGAGTAATTGCCAGAAATCTGCTGTGTCTCCAAACAGTTAAGACAACGGTTTTGCATAAATAGGATTAAGGTTTCACAAGAGACCAATTTTAGTTATGGAAGCAACCAGATTGTTGTGATACCAGATGTGAGGCTGATTTCTACAACTTTCTAGGAAACAGCAATACTTGTGCATGAGTCATGTGGGCTGCAGAACTTTTCTGCAAAGTCAGGGAAAAAGAAATTATCTGAAGCCTTTTTAGGTTTTTGAGTATGTGTCTACCTCAAGGTTTAATTTCAATATGAAATTTTGTAGTTTTATCAATGTGAAGACAAAGTCCACCCTGTCCTTTATTTTTTTCTTTCACCAGCAGAGAGAAAAGCACTGTGCTTCAGGAGGGGAACTGTGTTTTGGGGGAAGTCTTCAGATACCTTTTTTCTGTGGAGGAAGAGGCTGGACAGGTCACCTGCACAGTAGGAAGAGGAGGATGGGGAAGATG
Organism: Oxyruncus cristatus; assembly: GCA_013399855.1. Taxonomy (NCBI): domain Eukaryota; kingdom Metazoa; phylum Chordata; class Aves; order Passeriformes; family Cotingidae; genus Oxyruncus; species Oxyruncus cristatus. The sequence continues at coordinate 3,092,911 of VXAY01001561.1, read as the reverse complement.
AGGGGACTGAAAGTAGGGAGAATGAAGCTAGAAAGAAGACACGTATCAGAAAAGATGATATATTGAATTTTGTGATGATAAATTGCAGCTGTATCATTAGTCAGCTTACTAACTTCATATACTGTGAGAGGACTAACTTCAGATCCTGTATAGGTGGGAGATATGCTGGGAGAGAAAACACTTCTGTTTGTGAATTCCAGTAAAATAACATAAACCCAACTATAAGATGTTTTCCAGAGCTTTAGCAACAGAAGTGTAACTAGCATAACATTTCCAAGGACTGAGATAAATAATTACCAGATGGGCTTATTTATTTATTTAGGATTTGATCCATTTCCTACCAAGGGGAACTTTATTATTCAGAGGAAGGAAAAAACGGGCAGTGTGTATTGTTCCTCTGAAGTGGAGGAGAGAATTTCTCTCCCAGTTGCCAGAAAACAGCACAGTGGGTTTCTGAATTTTAAAACGGAAATTTGAAGTAGAAAATTTTTTAATGTTTATACAGTTATTTGTCAGCAATTAGTGTGGTGGAAGTTCACTTTAAGGAAGTAGGAATGTACTTACAGATATTTATTTTTGACTCATGCGTTTTCTTTTGCTCAACAATATTTCAGAATTGGCTTACCTGTTATTTTGATAAAGCATCACCTCTAGCTGAGATATATTTGACTATATTATAAAAAACCCCTAAACTCCTGAAGTCAAAAAAATTGAGACTGGCTCTAATTAATGATATTTATTGGAAAATTAAAGTTAAAAGCAGATGAAGTTTTACTGAAAGACATAGCCAGGTAGAAATTTGTACTGAAGTAAAATGAAAATCAGATGTTACTAAGTTATAGATGAGCTCAGTTCTGAGGTTTTATTATTTGTGTGTATTCCCCAGGCAATCAGGAGGTTCAACCAAAACTGTAACCTGTGTGTGCAAGACACTGCACAAGAAGATGATGAAATTATAAATACTTTTTGTGTTCCAAGGAATTCACTGTATGAGTTTTTATTGGATGATTTACCACAGTTTCACTGAGTTTGGGTGTTCACAACATGTGAAAGCAACACAAATTGTGGAAGAACTGGAATACTGTGTGAAAGTAGAGTGGTCAGAAAGACAAGCTCGGTGTGTCCAGGGAAATAAACATTTGGAGGCGCTTCTAAAGAGAAGACCATCAAACATTTCAGAACTTATCTCATCTTTGGTTGGCTCAGTTAAAGCGCATGCATGTATATATAGATATATGCACATGCACTGCTCTGTGTGGTAGGGCAAATACACAACAGAAATGGTGTGATGGTCTGGTCCAAAATTCAGTGCTTCAGTGGGAATAGATAAAGATTGCAACAATGTTGTTGGAGTTCATATGTACAACAAAAGTACACACTGTGCTAGTATGTATGGAGAAATAGCATTTTATTTAATCACACAGTGACTTAGTCAAGTTTTGTGTCGTTAATGAATGAACATGAGATGCATAGTTAACACTACTTTTCATTTGCTTTTTCTCAAGAAATTCCAAATATTAAAAAAGGTAGATTGACTTTTAGCCTGTTTGGCATGCTTCAGCCTATGTAGAGACATGTACTGTTTGGCACGTGAAGGTCTAAGCACAGATTGAACAAAATTGAACTACGAATGTTACTTTAAAGAACATGAAAGTTACATTAAAGAAAAAGAGATTTTCTGTTGTTTTGGAACATGTGCTGCAACTAACATTTAAGAACAGAGCTAACATTTAAGAACATTTTAGAAAATGCAAACCCTACTCATTTCATTGTTTTTTGTTCACATTCATGATTTTGCACTCTTGCAAGTCTTGAGGTTTTTGCAGATTGTTGCTGAGGTCAAAGCCGACTCTGAACTTTTTCTGTTTCAGTAATTTGCTGGAGTAATTAGGAGCAAGAGCACAACCCAAACATAACTCTTGTAGCATTTGAACCTTGGTGATGGAGAAGGCACGAAAAGGGTGCCACAGCTTTCCTTTCTGACTGTTTAGCAGCGTTTTCCATTGCCTTCATTCTTGTCCCCAGTTTTTCTTTGTACTTTTTTTTTTCTCCTCTTTTTCATTATCCAGTTCATCAGAAGGGTGCTGAGGCTCCCTGCCACTGTCTGGGGTACAAAGAGGGAGGAGAGCCGTTGTGGTGGTTTGGATTTTGCTTTCCCATCCTCACTCCTCATCCAGTTGCTGGGGCTCTGATGCAGCCATTGGGCTGTGCCAGATTTTTGCAGCATACCCAAAGTCTAAGGCCTTTGCTGCTGTTTATCCACAAGAAAGAAACACTGGGAGCACTTTCAGCTTCATTCCTTTGCTTGGCACTTACATTAAAATGTATTCTGGTACTCAATCTATTTTGTTTTCCCATCCATAAATTGAACTACTACCCTGAGATGCTGTGAGGATTAATGAATGCTTGGACAGCTCACTGCAGATGGAAAAAATACAGTGCTGCCTCTTCAAATCATTATGTATAACCCTGCATAGTTCAAAAGTTAGGAGAATTTGTATAAAGGCTCTGGCAGATGAAGCAAGAAAATATTAAACCTCCTATTAATGGGGGATCCATAGGTCTTTCTTCATCTGACATCTCTTCTTGGTTCAGTAACCAGCAGTGCAATGAACAATTCTCTTCTTGTGAGCCTTCCCTTTTGTAATGCCCTTTGAAAATGAGGAGTGTTTGACATGGGGAAATCTTGTTGGCCCCCAATGGATGTTGTTCAGCTTCTGTGAAACAGCAATATTTAATTCTTTTCAAGCATGTTTCTTCCAAAATAAGAAAGCATAACATAGTATCCCTATGTATTTGGGTCTGGCCATTCATAAAATGATTGTTTCTTTAAGAAAAGTAAAATATTTATTATATACATATAGTATAAACATACTTGTGAAAGAAATCAACATTTGTGATGAGGAGTTAGAACCCAATTATATTTCTAATACTTCAGTAAAAAGTATTTAAAATGCAGTTTTCTTCTTGGAAATGAACATATTTCTCTGAGAATTACAACTTCCTGGATAGAAAACAATAAGCCTCATTTTTTGCACATTTTAAAAATAGCTTTGAATAACAAGGAATATGTAATGAAAATTGTGACGCACCTTTCACTGTCATAGAGCTGTGATGAAAACACCCGTGATGCCAACTATTGCACCTCTTCCCCATATTTTATATAGGGTCAGGTAACCTGTCAGAAATTCAGAGAAGTTCTGTGATGCTTCAGTGACTTAATTTCACAGAGAGTGAAAATTCTAGTAGAACTAGAAAATGTGTAAATGCCAAGACATGTAATTCTAAGCACAAAAAGTTGAGCTTGGTGTTGGTGCAGCAAGTTACTTGACATTTGGCTGATAATATACTTGGGCTGCAGTCTTACTTTAATTCAGAAAATATTTTATACTTCAAAAATTCAAGCTGATTCTTAATCGAAGCAGTGGGTTATGTGTAAATGTTACCAACAAGTCCTGTCTTATCCTTGACTGTAAGATACCACGTGGTGATACCACAGTGAGTAGTGTGGTGCTTTCAGAACTGTCTCTCTGAAGATAATTTCACTGCTTAGCTAAACCCAGTTATGAAAATAAACAATTTCACAGACTATCAAAGCCAGTCTGGCATAATGTTGAGTTTCAAAAATCAGATCCTAAACTGAAATACACAGAGCAAGGTCTGTAAAAGCTGGAGAGCCTCGTTGGTGTCAGCACCAGAGGGAGCCGCTTGCCCAGCTCTTGGCCATGTCACAGCTCAAAGGAAGGAAGGAACCAACAAAAAGGGACAAAATGGCAAAGAAAAAAAGATAACCTGATAAACACTGTCCATGCATGAAAAATAGTATTTGAAAGTTGAAGCTATGTTTGTCGTTTGGATCTTTTTGCCAAATCGTTTTTCTTACGTTGAATGCTCCAAATTTATTGCATTCAAATTCTAATCTAGCCCTTTTTTTTCTAGTTGTTGTCTGTGGCTTATGAATAAGGCATCATAAAAATAAATTATGATTTTCAAAGACAACTGTAACTTTGGATCTCTATTTATATAAATACAATATTTGCATATGTGACCCTTACATTTGTATTCTTAGTTGGTGTAGTGTGATACCTGGTAGGAGTACAGATCACGCTAATTATCTTTGCTCGACTAACATCCCCCTTTTCTTTTCTCTTAGTAAACCCCTACTTTATATGGCATTAATGTGTATTCTCTTAGAATCCTGAGAACTTGAATGTGTTCAATACAATGATTCTGGACTTCATTTGTGAAGTATAATTATGTAAGTATTTGCATGCCACTGAAGTTCATAGGTAGCAAAGTTCAGGGCTGAGCTGTGCAAAATGCTGTATTTAGCCATAGTAAAAAACCTCAGAGAAAACCTCCTCCCTTCCAAACTGCCTCCCAGAAGGTGGTGCAAAGTGTTGTTAATCTCTGTGCTAGTTCAAAGGAGGAGAGAAAGGAAATATTGCCCTTCAAGCAAAAGATGACTTAAGCATTTGCTTAACTGTAAGTTATCTGAGGTCATGGAAGCAGCCTCTGGCAGAGTGAGAAATTGAACCTGAGCATCTGAAGTCCTTTTCCATCACCTTGTCCATAAGTTGTTCCTTCTCTTATCCTTACCACAATAAAATGTGACCTCTGTATATTGAAGATAATAGTTTTAAAACTAGATTTGTGAGTTCCACTACCACTGTAGTAAAATTCTTATTTACAGGCATGCACACACAGACACATGCACACATAAATCCTTTCCTTTGACAGGGGGTTTGCTGATAAGGCAGTATAATAGTACTAAAATCAATTCATGTGGAGGTTCAAAGTTATTAAACTGTAGCAATTTAAGTGTGTTCGGTCTGTCTGCTTAGGAGATTTCCAAGGCAGGTGTCTACTCGCAGAGTATGTATGTTTGCACATACACAAATGCATTTTTAGAATGTATATATAAACATATATTTGCAAATAGTTATTTCAAAATCAAAATTAGGAATTGAGTTTAGCTCAAACTTTGTTGGAATTGAAGCAGCTGAGAAATCTCAGTACTTATAGAGTGGTCTGGCTTTCTTTTACTTGGTAAGAGAAATAAGAAAAGCCGAATTTATTTGCTGCTGGGGCCTGAGTGAATGGACATGCTTCCCAATTTCACATTTGGACTAAATCTACTAATAAAATTCTTCTACTGTTCAATATTTTAGACATTATACTGCCAGATATAAATTGCAGACTAGACTAGTTTTCAAGTTCCTTCTTTGAGAAGATACAGAACAAAAGTTTGTTTCAGCAATGCATTTGTCTTCCTTTTTTTTTTTTTTACATCCTGAAATTTCTTCCCTATTTTAAGTCATTAGAAAATGTGTGTAACTGATAATTCAGTTATTTTGACTTGCAAATGAGGAGTAGGGCAGCATAATAGTCTTACAGTAATGTGTCAGTACAACTGGCCTTGATCCTGGATAACATAACAGCCTTGTGATCAGTAATGGAGGAACTACAGATTTCACTACCCTTTCAATCTTACTGAATTTCAAGACCTAAAGTTTTCCCACTCTGAAACAAAAGAAATATGTAGTCTTTGACAGCCTTTAAAAAAAAGAAAGAAAGAAAGAAGAAATCATAACATGAAAGCTGCAAATGTTGCCCTTACTTCGTACTTAGGTCTTTCAGACATACCCTTTCACTCTGTTTGCATGTTGAGATCCTAAAAGGTTGTCAGAAATGGACCAAACAACCCAACACAATTGAAAGACGCTCCTTAGTGTGTTTTTAATGTGATTGATTTCATGTTTTTGGTCTTTGATTCAGTCCTTACTTTCTTTTTGTTTCAAAGACCAAACACAAATGAACAATTCATTACGATTTAGCTGGTTGCCTGAAGGACGTTTGGATTGGAAATTCCGATAAGAAGTCTTCAGTTTTGTGTCAGGTCAAGCACAGTGTTCTTAAAGCACCATTTGAAACTGTCATACACATTGCACTTTCTCAAAGGCTTTTGCAAATATGTTTTCTAAGTGAGGCTATTTATCCAAGAACCTTCTCTCAGCCAAGCATTCAGAAAGCAGGAGCTGTTGTTTGCGTCTCAGAGGAAATTATTTATTACTGAGACAAAATGACTCTGCGCTAGCGCACTTCCCTGTGCAGGGTGATATATTAAAATCTGGAGGATTCGGAAAAAATGAAGGTGGAGTAACTGGGCAGCAGAATGGTACTTGAAATCCAATCTGTGCAATTGTAAATTGACACACCTTGGTGGAAATGCTCGACACTTAACAGAGTCTGGTTAGTGCGTTGTCTGGGGGAAGATCTCTAAAGAGGTTATGACTTGTTCCTTGGTGGTTCACCCTAATTTAAACAGGACTGGGAATCATTTGTTATAGCTACAGCCAAAACAAAGCAGAGTGATTATGCTTATCTGAGGCTTAGCCCGAAGTCCATTGAAATCTGTGGAAAGTTTCCCATTGATGTCAGTGGTCTTTGGATCACTTTTCAGTAGTCCTGGCAGTGCTACATTTCCATTAAATAATGACGTAATGATGCAAAAACTCTGCATCTCTGTCTGTGGCATTTCTGTGAAGAAACTTGTTCATTGCTTCCCTTTAAAAGGATATCAAGGAAAATTATATGCTCTATTATTCATCTGGATCCGGAAGGAACCTTCTGACCAACAACACAGTTGCAAAGCTCACACATACTGTTGTCAAAGGGCAAAGTGGACAGGCTTTGTCCTGAGGTATGAATGAATACAGGTGACCACGTGATAGCTGAAGCCTTTAGATTAAACAAAAGAAATAGCTGGAATTTGCCACACACGGGGGTCGTCAAATCAAAATTTCAGGCTAGATTTTATTTATTTATTTATTTTTTGAAGGCTGGATGATTTTATGACCATTAATAATATTTGTAGCTCCACTATGCAAACCAAGATAAGAATAATCAAATCTCATGCTTCAGGGCATAAGCTAATCACCTGCTGGGTTTGGCATAATTGGTTTAGTGCATTATACTAGGAAGGGAGGTTCACTTTCTCTGAAACTTAGCCACCCTCAGTGAAAGCATTTAAAAGGCCAGAGTTTCCTGATCCCCTTTGACGACCCTTTTGTCCATACAATGATGTGTAACTGCGGCCAGTGAACATTAAAGGTAGAGCCTAATTTTTTTTTATTTCCTGATTTAAAGCTGTTAGTATGAGTTGTTGCACCTTATGTGCAGAGACTGCATATGCATTTAAGGGTTCCTTGGTGTTTTTTGTTTGTGGAAAAGTTGTCAAATGATGCAAGAAACAGACTTGGTGATAAATTGCTGAATAGTGTGTGCAGACGCAGACACACATATTAATTCATGTGTTAAATTACAAAATAATCAATTTATCTATCTGCCCTGGTATCTGGACATAGATAATTGGTGTGCTACTTATGAATAACTCAGAAATGTTTACAATGCTTTGCAGGCCCCAAATTAGACAAGTAATATGTTATAATAGCTATTTGATTAACTCCTTGGCAGTAGAAGTTGGATTTACCTGATTTGGGTCTGTTTCTGGCAGTGGATTCACCAGAAACCACCTGCTCAAGAGGATTAATTCTGTAATTGAATCTCTGCTGATGTTAATGAATGTGTTTGTTTCCTTAGCCCAGTTTGTTGTGGATTCTGGCATGTGGGTATGGAGAAGGGGAGCATAAACATTTTTCCTTTCCAATGCTTTCAGTGAAAGCTGACCATGTCTGCAGCCCGTGCTCTCAAGTGAACAAAGACCATGTTAAGACTAGTGTCTTGTTAAAGGGTAGAGTCCCATGCCCTTCAGCAAAATCAGATATAAAGCAACAGGCAATAAGATACCCCAACCAGAGTTCTCTGGGATGCTCAAAAACCCCTTAACTGATAAGATTCAATTCCATTGATTTTAGAGTAATTTCTGTTGAACTCTATTTGGTTTTTATTGTTAAATTAGATTTGGGTTTTCCCAGACAATGCAATATGCTCTTTGAGGGCAGTTTGCCCTGCAGCTCCACCAGTACATTGGATGACAAACTTATATTAGGTTGGTTTATGCTCTAACACTTTGATAGGTGGCAGCGTTAGCTGCTACCAATACTACACTTTAGCTGGACTTTCTCTTCTAGGAATTTGCTATGAGCACCAACTATGTTTTTACCTATAGAAATGAGTTTCAACTAAAAACCTGAAGCTGTAGTTTTCTCCTGGCCTTCAGGATTAAGCGTGACTAAAATTTGATGTATTCATATCATTTATCCTAAAGATCAGGAGAGAGGCAACAAGTGATACAGGAGTTCTAAGCCTCCTGAAAACCTGATGCAAGGCAGTTTCCTTGAAAGCCTCAGGCAGCCCTGAATCATAATATATCACTCAACGTGTTCTGGAGTTAATGGCAGATCTGGAGCCTCCTTAGTGCCTCAGCTGAATCTGCTATAAATCCATACCTGTAACTGGGGTGTTTGAGCTCAAACAATCATAGGGCTAAGGTCAAAACTTCTGTTGAAGGTTTTCTTCCTTTTGCATACAAGTCAGGATGCTGGCTGATACAGGAATAAGAAAATAGTATTTATTAAGAAAACAACAACAAAACCACAAGCAAGTTCATGATCCATGTGAAGTCCTTGGATGCAGGCCTGCAGGAAAACCTCTAACACTGCTGAAATATATGCAGAAGCTTTCTTTTTTTTTTTTTTCCCAGATGAACACTTTTAATAAAACATTTTCATAATTTCCGCACAGTGGTAATCATTTTATTGCTTTTCTTTATCTGTACCTATTACTGTTCATGGAGTAGCTGCTCTGTTCTGATAACCTAGTGGAAATGCATTCCAAGTGTAACTCAAGATTTGCAGAATTTCATAAAATTCTCTGAATTTCCACTTCAAAGTACACTGGCACCGTCTACTATGGCTGTTAATAGACATTTTTAGGTTTAGTATTTTGATCTGGAAAGAGTTATTTCATTTCCTGGTGATTTATATGTTTCTTTTCTAAAAGAATTTAGGGGTTTCAAAGTTATCAGTCCATAATTAAGACTTTACAATTAGCCCATCACTGTAGCAGCACAGTATTGGCCTATGGGATTACGGAGAAAAGCAGTAGATAAAATAACTGGCCTTGCAGAGCCAGACCCAACTGCACAGGCAAGATTTTGCTCAGTATTTCAGTATGGGAAGTTGTTAGCAGATATAACATAAATAACTCTTGAAAGGGAAGCCGACCCAGCACAGGAATGTGTTTATCTGTAGGCGTGCTTGTATTGGTTCTTATCCAAATTTTGTCTGTATTCAGTCAACCAGTTCCTTAAACAGGGCCTTTAGTTTCAAAACTGAGGCTTGGTTTGTACCCTCTCGAGGTGCAGCAGTCACAAAAGAAGGTATCTGAAATGTGTGGAAGTGATAAACATGATTCCCACTGGTCACCACTGATATATTCAGTGGTGCCCTGGACCTTGTCTTGTGTTGAATTGAATTCATTGTGTACATTTTCAGAAGTGAAATACTTTAAAAGTAAATCTAAATTATAAAAATAAGCTTCCACTTGAGCCTGCAGCAGGATGTTAATGATGGTAACGGTAGTTTCTTTCCTATAAGCCTCAGAATAAAGTGTTTTCTTGAGCTGGCTGTTCTCAGAATATCTTTTTATAAAGCCTTTTGGTCTCTGCTCAAGAGCTCTCTGTTGCCTTAGAGATACTCTTGTATATTGTGTGCATGAAATAAACCCAAAGAACTGCCCAGGGATTCTGCCACAGTCTGTAAAAACCCACGCATGTCCCACCCACCACAAATGGCTCCAGCTCCTGAAGGTTTGCCAGGCTGATTTTGACAGGCTACATTGTAGATAAATGGAGGTATTTATTGTATCCTTTGGAGAAATTAAGAAATTAAGTACTTATTGTGATCCAAAGGTAATTTGATTGAGATTTGTGGTCTGCAGATTTCCCCCCCCCAACCCAATCCCCCCCCAAGGTTACGTTTGCTTCGATTGGGTGGTAGAAATTATTTTGTACTTTCCTGTATTTTTTTACCTGGGATATAAATTTCTCATAGTTCATGGAGCCATAGAAATAGCCAAAGAATAAAGACATAATCTATATATGCTACTGCCATGATGACAGAAATAATTTGTAATTTTTCTTAATTTTGTTTGTTTGCACTAGAACTGCTTTTAAGGAAAAAAAACCCCACCCCTCTAATTTGTGAATAAAACCCTGCTGCATTCTCTATCTGTGCAGCTTCGCTGACTCTAATGGCACTGCACAAATACACATAAAAGCCACACGGTTATCACACTTATTTTAGCAGTACTCTGGTGCTTTTTCAGACTACCCCGCATGGTTGTGTATCTTTATTGTCAAGATTTGAGGATTGAAGCTCACATTAATATCCCCCTCTCACCCTTAACACCTGACGGCGCTCCACAGCAGAGCAGAGCTGTTCTTACATTCACATTTTTTGGGTGTGAAAACTGAGTTGCAGGGAGACAGAGAAGCTGCTGAAAGTCCCAGAGAGGATGTTACCTAGTGGCCCAAAGAACATATCTACATAAAGGGATGCCTTAAATATGGGATTAACTCCTCAACCCACACCCAGTTCAACACAAGTCAACTTCAGTCCAAACTGCGCCTTTTGAATAAATTAAAGGTGAAGTTGGGAAAAATACGCATTTAAGGTTTTGACTTTGGCAGGAAAGCCTTACATTCACACAGAGTTCCTCCATAAAGTATGAGCAGCAGAAATTTGCTAGAAAGAGGAATATTCTTTTCTTCTTGAAATTTTTTCTTTAAGGTTCTCCCAAGAGATAATGATTTGTGCAAGATTTCTATGACCATATTACTAATAATTTAAGAATCTCAAACATTTATTAAAAATCTTCCATTGATCAAATACAGAATAAAGCTTTTTTTATATCAGTTATGAAAAAGGTGTTAAGTCTTCCAATGGAATTACAATAGGGCACAATTCTGCCAGGCATCAAATATCCCCAATCCTTGTATTTTCAGTAAATAAAGAGTTTTTTATATTTTATTTACTATTTTATGGAAGGTCTTGTTTAGTTTTGTAAGAAACTATTCCTGATGTATATAGGATTCATTGCTTATAAATATTTAAGGACTGTTTCAGCATAGGCACGTGATTCAATGGAAGCACGAAGCTTTTGGCACATAATTAGTCAAGTTGTAGTCCAGGTGAGAGAAGTGGTACATAAGAATCTAAGTATTGAAGAGACAAAGCCAATCTGATTCTAATGTAAGCAGCTGCTGTAGCTCTTCCAGGAGGAATCTGTTCTTTGTTTCTCTCTGGTCCTGCATGTTTTTCTGGCTCTTTTATTCTTTTGAGTAAACAGAGTATATGAGAATCTGATTCTCCAAGTGCACATGCATAATTTAATTTTTACAAGAAATTTCCCTCCTCCTGGCTCAAAATTAAATGTATGCATGTATGCAGAATCAAAGCTTTCGATTACAATCAGAAAGTGTAAGTAGGAGTTGGGATCTGGAATGAGTTTTAATCTACCCGTTTTATTTGACCTCACATTTATTTTTAAGCACAGAAACATTTTACACTTCAAGCAGGCTTGCTCTGGAGATATCCAACTCCTCCATTATTTCTGACTGGCTTTATTACAGAAACTGCAGAGAATCTGTTGTTGTATGTGTGTGTTGCTATTTAACTCTAAATAAACAACTAGAAATTGGAGTAAAAATAGTGATATATAAATGTACACGCTTTGCATCCCACATACAGCACTACATACATTCTTTGTTGCTTTCTGAAGGGAACTAGGCCTCTAGCTCTCTTCACACTCCACTACGGAACTAACATGTCAGAGTTTTATTCAGTGTACCATGCCTCTCAAAACAGCCCATTAACTTGAGTGCTGGTTGCATTGGAATTTCCTATTCTAGATAAGTGGTAATAACTATTAAAAATGTTGTTGGGCCTTAGAAACGCTTTTCTAAAGAGAAAAACACACAAATCTGTCTATCCCCTCATGTGAAGCTCTCCTTCTTGGAGTGATTCTACAAGCCAACTGAGTTGAGCCACCAACAATTCCTCCGCTTCAAAGTGAATTTCTAGACTGATAAATGTGTGCTGGTAAAAAAAACCAAAACACAAAAAACCTGTAAAGATGTCTCTGTAGGAACAAACTCCATGTGATTTTAATCTGTCATCGAGAAGATATTTGTAGCCATCTTTTGTGCAGTAGATTATTGATAGTGCCTCTTCCTTTATGGTTAGGATCCCAAGTAAGTGAGGCAAACTACAGAATTTCAATGGACTGGCTCAGACCTCTCTGAGATGGCAAAGAACCTGCACAGTGGGTGGGGTTTTCATGTGTTTTGCAAATGCTACAGAGAAAAATAAATCACCACAGGTACTGAGATACGTAAAAGTTTCAGTCAGAAACATGGACACGCTTCCAAAACTGCAGTAAAGAGCTGTCCTTTGTATCAGAAGATGTCAAGCTCCTGGAAACTTGTGCGAACTGTGGTTGTCTGACATCAGTTACATTATGGCTGCTTCCAGACTTATCATATTTGGATAGCATGATTGAAGCTTTAACACAGCATGCTCTGTACAAAATGACAGTACCTTGGGCAGAACATGACAGATTTTAACGAACAGATTAAAGGAAAGTTGAAGTGGTGATATATCTGCTCTTTTTGATTATTTTTGTGCATGTGGTCTCCTACTGTCACAACACATAGGGAAATATGTTGCATATCATAATCTCTAGTGCAGAAATGAAAAGCAAGAAAATGAGTGGAGATGAATCTTTTCATCAAATGGAAATTGCGGAAAGATCTGCTGTTGCCGATGGTCAAATCACTTTGTACTCTGCCCAATCAATAGTGTTGAACAGGGATGTAAATTTTAATTCAGTTTAAAAAGCATTAGTTTTACAAGCTGACTGGAAAAAAAAACAACATCCAGTGTACTTGGCTTGGAAATCTAAACTTCGCACTTAATGTCTTGTTGCTGTGTTTTTCAGACTTAGTTTGGATGTGGTGTCAGAAATCCATATAAACAGAAGAAATTTGTAGTTATGGAGTTTATACCTCTAGGTCTGGGTGGTGTAAGTGCTTAATATTTCAGGTGGGACTTGGTGGTAAACTTGCAGTCAGGGCTGGCTGTGTGGACAGCGTGTGTATCTTCTGGCACTGCAGTATTTCCGTTCCTTACCCACCCAATAAGAGCTGTGTAAAGCATCTGGTGCAGTGTTTGTTGGAGACCTACTGCATTGGTCCACCACAGGATGATAAATCAAGGTCAATATATCTACTGTATTCTTCACTGGAAGGTTTTGGTCCAGAGGAGCATTTTGATTTTAGTATCTTTGCCACTCAGGAATTGAAAACCCCCTAGAAACCTAGTTCCTTTAGTCATGGAATCATCCGGGAGAAAGAGAAAAGCTAATGATGAGGAGGTGATGCTGCTGCCCCACACAGTGATATCCAGGACCACTTGAGGTGCCCCAGGATGTCCAAGACATTCTCATCGTGCTGGTAGGAGGGATGAAGAGCCTGTGGAGGGCCACCCACCTCTGGAATGGGAGCTGAGGGTTGGCTGGACTGGCCCACAGCAGCTAATACAGCACTACACACCTCTGCCTGGGCAATGGAGTCCTCTCCTGTTCCCACTGCTATTGCCAGGGCAGAACTCTAATCTATATTACAAACCATTATAGGCAGCTGGAACCACAAACAGATGTAAAATATCTTTGCAGTTTCTGTTTCCCAAAATAATTTTGTAAAGATGATTTTTACTGGTGCTGGGAGACATTGGGAGGGTTATGTCTCTTGTGCAGATACAACACAAATTTCATCCCATTGCTGTATATAACCAAGAGTGAGACAGTGGAATTTAATATGAGGTCACCAAAAAACAATGTCCCCACAATGTCAAGGCTGCAAACAGAGAAGCCATCTACTTACAAGTTGTGGTTGAAACGTGGCTATCACTGTAGTGGAAAATGGTCAGGCATAAACCAGATCATTTAGTCATATCCTCGAGCACTTATTAATGTTAACACTATCATTCATTATTTACCTTTTCTGTATTTAATCTCTGACCTAGAGGTAAAATGCTCTATAATCAGGAAGTAGTTTTTACCCATCTAATCCCAGCTGCTTTTTCTGAATCCACTTGTACTCAATTTATAATATTTAGGTAATATTTTTTACTCGTTAATGGCATAATTCTAGAAATGGGTTAGAATTGTTAATGGCCAATGAAAGCAGATTAGGATTTTTCAAACTGAAAGGTATTAAAATAATTTCTTAGTATGAACATTAGATAAATTTTACCATTTCAGTCAACACTTAATTCACCTCATTACATTTAGAGAATTTCTACTGCCCCCCCCAAAAAAAACCCTAAAGAAATAAAAGTTAGCTTCAGCAGTTGTGATACTCCAAGAAATTAATAAAGTGTTTTGGGTGACATGTACTTATGATAGCTCTGTTTCAGCAATTTTCCTTAACAGCAACAAATGTTTTTTGCTAGTCCTGTGTAGAGGTTTGAGGTATGATGGATAACACATCAAGAATAATTAGACCATACGATGCTGTAAATCCCAACGGGAACAATGCATCTCTCCCATTAGTTGTTTCTCCTGCAAAGGGCAGTGCACAATGATGGAGCAGAGCCATTCATTTTAGATACATTCCATTTGCAAGTTATCTTTCATGTGAAAGGAAACCAAGATGTATGATAGTTTACATGTCAATTAAGCCATGTTAGGAATGAAAGAGCAGTTTCAGAAGCCTGAAAACAAAGTTTTCCAGATGAAGAATTGGCTCTTGGCTAGAGACTAATACCTGTGCAAAAATCAACAGTGGCCTCATTACGAACTTACCTTCCTTGGATTCTGGCATTTAACAATGAAAATGAATGGGTAGGACTTATCTTGTAATTAGTGTGGGTTGGGACATCTGAACTGTCCCAGCAAGAGCGTCTGAACTTTCCCAGTGCAGTGAAAGAAAACTTCAAAGAAGTCATTATTCTTTCAGTTCAGTTGGCGGATTGGCTGATTGGGTTGGGGTTTTTTGAAGGATTAGCTCCCTGCTGTGGCAAATAAGTATTGAAATGCTGGAAATGCTGATTTCCAGAAAGACTGTTCAGAATGAAAGCTGCTTTTCCTTTCTATTAATCTTATTCCCATGTGTCACTAGAATGTAGAAGGTGGGGAAATAGGGGAGGAATCTGCATTATGA
Organism: Oxyruncus cristatus; assembly: GCA_013399855.1. Lineage (NCBI taxonomy): Eukaryota > Metazoa > Chordata > Aves > Passeriformes > Cotingidae > Oxyruncus > Oxyruncus cristatus. The sequence goes on along the minus strand of VXAY01001561.1, from coordinate 3,077,724 downwards.
TAGGAGTGCACTTTGACCTCCTTGTGATATCGTCTCCTTTGTTGGACTGTGAAGTTTTTCATGCTGGAATGTCAATCAGCTGTCTCAGATTCACGGGTCTTTAAAATAATTGAAGTGGATGAAAATACACTGATTAGGATGATATTATGGAATTGGAGGATATATTCACAAGTAGAAAGTTCTTTACTTTTAGCTGCTGTTTCAAGTCTCTTGAAAGCCACTGTTCTACTCTTCCTGTCCAAAGAAATAATTTTCTATAAGCTTCTCCAGGTTTTTGCCTTTAGTCACAAGGACATGCATGCTGCATTTTCCAGTGCTGGTGCCATGCCAATAAACTAATAATGCAGTGTTCTTCTTAATGAGGTGGCAGTTTTTCTACCTCTGAAAATTAAGAATGTCAGTCTGCAGCAATTTGGCATGAGGTAGCTCTTCTCATATCACTCTCTTCCAGTAGCAGTGAGAACAAAGTCTGGTTATTATCCATAGGCCCAGATCGAAGTTCTATATGTAATGTATCTCCAGCTCATCCTCTAATCAGCAGTCTACCTATAGAGGTGAGAAAGGCCTTCCCATAAGTATTTCTACTCAATATCGCACAACTGGCAGACAGGAATGGGAAGGACTAGACAAGAAATAAAATGTTAATCATCTCCCCACCGCAGCTTGTAGATATTTGATTAATATACATTTTATTGTGTAAGCAAAATGAAAGAGATCAACTTATGAATGTGAAAAATGAAGTCAACCTTTACTTAGAAGAATTACTGGCCCTTCTGGACTAATGAGTAAGAAAAGCAGGATGATGCAAAATGCAGTGTAACTGTGCCAATAATTTTACATGGAGCTGGAGTGCTCTCTCTGACAAAACACCCCTTGACTAAGGACTGCAAATGCTGTGGCAAGAGAAAAAAAATCCAAACTTATTATTGTAACAAATACATGTGGTTAGAAAAGTGACTGCAAGAAATGACAGTACATCTATGTCATATGTGTTTTCAGTCTTTCTGCTGACCCTTGTGGAAAAATAAGTTATGTGCTATTCTTTACACCAGTTATCATTGCAGAGCCAACACACCTCTGGGAAGGAATTGGCTGATTTCTGACCTGGCTGTATTAATTAAGTCCCAAATGTAGGCTCTTTATTATAGATGATGACGCATGGACCATAAACAGCTCAACTTGATGTTCAGATCTCAGGCAGAATTTTAGTGGTAGAAATGAGAAAACCTTGTAAGCCAAGTAAATCTCATCAGAACTCACAACAATGAACATTGAACTCACTGACACCACTTATAGACTCATTTTTCATCATACAATTGCATTTGAACACAAATTTCTTTTGGTCCTTGTCCTTGAAGTCCTCTTTGTTCAGCTGTGAACAAGATGCTCTTTGGTCCATGGGTAGATCAGCTCAGCACAATAAAGATATTAATTCTCCTGTAACTAGTTCCTTTCTAACATATTCTTACTGTTACCCTAAGTACTAACAGAGAGGAGAGAAACTTCCTGTTCAATAACTATGTGTATCTTTTTCCTTGCATATTTTTCTTTTCCTTCCTCCTCCCATGCTTACACCTCCTTTTTTTCCTGGCTCTTCAAAGAACTCCAAGTTGAGAACATGCTTTAAGGATGTGGGACTATTTCTGAGGACACGAGGAAATTACTTTGAGATTAAAAATGTGCATTTACAGTTTTCTCCTCTGATAAGGTTTAACTTCAAAGCAATTTCCTGTCCTGTTAAGGGCTGCTTTAATTTTAACAGATGGCACCGTTTTTCATCATTGAAATCATAAACCCTTATGTAATTTACTTACATATAATTTGTATTTATTCCTTGCAGGTTCTTAATTTTTTGAATGTAATAGCTCTCAGTGGATTCTGCCATGTAGCTCTGTACTGTGCCAAATATTCAGCATTGATTTTCATATTGACTTATATCAATTGTGGCATTAGTGTAAAATGGATGGGAAACACATCGAATATATCATTCTGAATGTTTTCATTCTTCAATCTGATACTAATAATTCAGAATGTATTTAACAAAGAATAGGCATTTAAATCTCCGCCAGGAATTGAGAATATATTTACCACAGGCCCTTTTGACTACGCTGGTTATGTGTTGGCTTATTCACTGTAATTTTTCCTTTCTGTCCCTCTGCCATGTGTATTCCCTCCTTTTAGCCTGTCCAAAGCACTGCAACAAGAGTCTGTCCTACTCAACCCCATGATTCATCAAACAAAATCACTCAAAGTCCCAGCTGATGTACTTGAATAATCTCAAGTGATTCCTACTCTCTCTTGTTCTACCAATTACCTTCTGCTCTAGCAAAAAAGCCATGCTTCTCACAGCAAACCTATTCTACGTTGATGCAGGATATCTCCTGGAATTTGCAGCCCTCTGTGAGGCAGATGGGAAATTTTGTGACAATTCCAGTTACACTTAAAACGGCAGTTTTGGATTAATTCAATATGAAGATGAAATTCTCACTGGAATAATAATTCCTCTGTTTTTATTTTCGTCTTAACTTGGATTGTGTTTGCACTAGCTTTGTATTTACAGTTCAGCTGTGTCAACTACACTCTGTGTTTTCCTGCTTACCTACCCTACTCCTTGCTGATAAGAAACAGTTTTCAAACATATATTTCATTGCTCAGAGGCAAGCTGAAGCTTGCCCTAAACTTCATCCCTATGGAGCAAACCTTTCCAGGTACCTCCCCTTACTGTTATTTTTCTCTGGTTCAAAAGTGCGTGGCTTTTGTAATGTCTGTGCTCTGCTTGTTCTGTACGGTTCTGTGTTCATCTCTCTCCTACCGTTTCCATGTTTTTTTCTCAAGATGTATTCATGCCAGAAACCTTTCCTTCTTAGTTGAATGTGCCAGTAATCACTTCTCATTCAGCATGTTCTGACTGTCGTTCTGTGTTTTCTCTCGTATTGGTTCTCCTTGTCTCCTTCTGCATTCAGGCACTTTGTGACAGCAGGTTATATTATTCCATATTGGTACAACACCATGTGAATATATCAACTTGTATACATGATTTTTAAGAATCACGCAGAGCTGAAGAAATGATATTTTAAAATTCTTTGGGATTGATTTCAGTTTGGCATGTGTTGACTTGTGCTGAAATTGCAAATGTGTTTTTTTTAAGTTGGTTGATACTTGAGTTGTTCAGATGGTGTATATTTGACATAGAACAGTACAAGGCGAAGTGAAGCTGATGAATGTTTGGGACAGAGAGGTGTGAAGATAATCAGTTGTATAGAAGACACAAGCAAATGATATTATGCCAGTTGATTTTGGTTTACTTGTGAGGTTACAGCTCTACATAAGCAAGCTTCTTCAGAGCAGTTCTGTGCTTTTGTTGTTAAGCATATCTTTGATATTGATTTTAGAGGTGCTTTGTCTGCATCTTTTTTGTTTAATGATATAATTTTTTTTTTCACAGTAGATAACTGTTAAGCTAGTAAGTGTGTTGCAGTTAAATGGACATTATCATATTTCTATACAATTTCTTTGTACTTTTTCCCTCATAGATGACGTCAAGGAAAGCTTTCAAGCCTTTTTTAATGACTAATCCTTTGTCTGTTTATTGTGTGTTCCCACCCGCTTTTCTGCCGGGCTTCATATTAGTAGCTTTTTGTTGCCTTCTATGGTTGTGCCCCAAAATCAGAGATAATAATGGTGGTTAAGTCCATGGATTTTCCAGCCTGATTGTCACTTAGTAGTTGTATTTTCTTTTGGTTTTGGTGCTAGCTATTATGGAAGAACCAGGCCAACCCTGCCAGGGTGAACCACTAGCAAATTTGATTTATCATATTAAGGTGCAGCCCTACAAAAATTTGATCTCAAAAAATTCTTATGTATAGTCTTGAATTCTACAGAAGCTGGGGACATCAGCTCTTTTTGAGGTGCTTAGCCTCTATCAAGATCATAGCTTTGAAACAACTTTGACCAGATATATTCGGCCAACTGCTCTTTTATAGCCTCAACTTCTCATTAGTTTACCTTGAATTGGTTGAAACACAGATCCAGTTACTTCTGAATATAGTCCTCTGAGAATAAAAATCAAGTAGAAATCTGATTATTAGTCACAGTAAAATATCTTGAGTCTGAGCTGAATGTTTCTAATTCTGTTTCAAATTTTTCTTGATAGTAGATTATGTAAGTGCTAATTTTAAGTTTACTTTCAGAAATAAGGAGACCGGTAATCATGTTTTATTTTCTATTTCTAAATAGTAGTATATTTATAAATTATAGTGTTATATTTATGTGTTGTGGCATTGTCTGATTTATGATTAAAGCAACTTTCCATCACGCGTGCATTTCCTGACCGATTTTGTTTCCTGATGTGCTGTCACGTAGCACAGTGCACAGCAAGAATATTTACTTTTTTGACAGGGTAATACAGAACATTTTTAACTTATCTCCAGAAAATCTCATAGAGATCTGACAAGATAATAGCTTTTGCCTGCTTCCTGTGCCTTTTCCTCTTTAGTTATTCAGTCTCTTATCTGGTGCTTTGAGCTCCTTAGCTAAGTGTTACTTGATTGTTTAATAACTAAGGTGCTTTTCATAATGCCTATCATGCTGCCAGAAACCATGCTGTTTATTTCATTCATGTTCTGATCAATTGGGTATTAAGTAATTACTATTTTGGGCAGTCTCCAAAGGCTCTTTGCCTCTGCAGTACCCTCCATTACAAAGATGCTGTCTTCTGGCACTCAGTTGTGTTGAGGTGTGTTGTAACTAATTACAGGAGAGCAGTAACAAATAAATTCCTTGGTCCACAGGACCCAGGTTGTAGGGGTTGCCAGCAATGCTGAACCGTGCATATGAAAGTGCTCTGTAGATCTAGGGAATGATTTCGCTTTTTCTTATGCTGAATCTGGTATAATTCTGTTTAAAATATTTAGTGTGGTGCCCCAGGCCAAACATCCTCCCCAGGCATGTCGTTAGAGGCTATCGAAATGGCCAAGCACTCATTAGGGGTGGAGAGCACTTACTCTGCACCTGCAGAACAGCAACTGGTTCTGTTTCCTCTGCACAGAGCCGAATTCACTCTCACCAAATCAAGCTCTGCAAACCACACCAGCCTGAAGTAAGGGGGGAAGATCAGGGGATTTGCTTCAAAATTGCTCTGCTGCTCTGGGCCCAAATGTGAATATAAAACCAGCTTTTGTATCTATATCTCTGCTGTCTTTTCTTCCCTCTCTCTGTGTGTTGCTCATAGGAATGACACATCTTACAGAGGTGGCTTTGTGATCACAGGTGTGTTAACTGTGGTTTGCTTGTTGGTTGGTTATGAGGAGCTCCCGAGTCAGAAGTGGCTCTGAGGGAGTTTTATATCTTGTCTTCCAGAGTGTTTGCTGTTCATGGAAGAGCTGGAAGAAAAAGCCCTTTTAATTACACCCACTCCTCAGTCATGATACATTGCAGGAGGTAACTGTGCTCACAAACTTTGTCAGAAATATTTGTCCTGCAAAGAAGAAGCAGCAATAATAGCAAGTTATCAGTGGAGACCACAGGAAAGGTGACCAGGATATGCCTTTAGTGGCAGTGAATGTGCCTGCAGCTACCATGGAGACAGACTGAGTGTCCAGAGGAGGGCAACAGAGGTGGTGAAGGGTCTGGAGCATAAGTTTTAAGAAGAGCAGCTGAGGGAACTGGAGAGTTTAATCTGGAGAAGAGGAGGCTTGGGGGAGAACTTATCGCTCTCCACAGCTACTTGAAAGGAGGTGATGGCAAGGTGGGGGAAATAGGACAAGAGGAAATGGCTTCAAGTTGTGCCAGTGGAGGTTTAGATGGGATGTTAGGAAAAATTTCTTCACTGAAAGTATTGTAGAGAACTGGAAGAGGCTGCCCAGGAAAGTGATGGTGTCACCATCCCTGGAGGGATTTAAAAGATGTGTAGATGTGGCACCTGGGGACATGGTTTAGTGGTGGGCTTAGCAGTGCTGGGTTAACAGTTGGACTTGTCGATCTTAAAAGTCTTTTCCAACCTAAACTTTTCTATGATTTATATTAACAACTGAGATTGTAAAAGGGATGTTGAATACCAAGCTCCAAACTGTGCATCTCCTTAACAGGATAACAATATAAATCTTAATGGAATTGGAAAATGCTTTGCATTTACTTCTTTAGAGAGGAATCTAGTGATCTTCTTTCAGGCAGTTCACAAGACAAGCTGCTAAGAAAAGAATAACAGGGAGTGATTTACATTATCACCAAATTCAATCTTGAAGCCAGTAATTTTGGTGTCAACCTACAATTACAGGCAATCACTTCCACTCGGCTGGTTGCTCTAGTCTGTCACTGTTTACAGTGTGTACTTACCCAGTGCTCAGCATTGTGCTGAGCTGATTGTGCTTTTGTTGAGATTAATCAGCTATGTTATATTTTCTTTATGATATAATGTGGCTTCTGTGAAAAGTTACAGGCAGATGAAAATGTTTCTATTTAAAAGAGGAAAGTGGCTTTTTCAGTCCTTCTCCTGCTCTCCGCTTGCTAAGTCGCTGTACAGAGATTGTGTTATGAGCCGACGATCTGAGAAGGTTAAAAGGGTTTCCTGCTAATGTAGGAGTGGTAGCCACATACAGCGTTCTATCTGGTTTGCAAACTTCTGGAAGAACTTATGAGAAACACTGCCATGGGGCTGGAATGCCCAAGCCGCCTTGGACGAGGATTTCTGGCCGATGCAGGTGCTGGTACCTGCTGCAGAGGCACCTGCACCCACCACGGCTGCAGCCGCTGCCGGCTTTGCTCCGGTGAGCAAATGGAAACTGCTGCCCTCCCGACGGGAGAGGGGGGCACAGTGGTTCTTGGACGAGAGGCAAAGCACGTGGCACATGTCGGATTTCAGGCTGGAGAGAGAATGTTATGGAATCAGTCCTGTTTCTGTGCGTAAGCATCAGACTTCTCAGTGAATCTTTTAAAATGCTCTTTTATGGAAGGTAACTAATTGAGTTTGAGTATTACCAAGCTGTGTAATTAAGTTTCTTTCTTGGCAAAAGCCTGAATCTGTTAAAACTTGTTTCCATTTAGCCTTAGAGTGTGGAGACATGACTGAATTCCCTTGGCCTTAAGAAAGGGATTTCTCCCTTCCTCCTTCCTGGTCCTCAGAATACCCAACAGCAAAACTTACTGAATTGCTGATGGTCCCAGTTGCTCATGGATTTGTTTGTTTGCTTTTCTAGGAATGCAGCAGGTTTTAATGCAACAGCAGCTGTTTTCTGTTGCATCCTGCAAAGGTCCCAGCTAGATGTGTGAGGCTGGGGCTCCCTGTGACCAGAGCCCATGGGAAAGCACTCGAGGTCCCACTGTCCCTTGAACCACACAGGGAGATAACACTGACATTTATGTAATAACAGTAATGTCATTAAGGGAACCCCACTGATGATCATGCTGAGGCTGAAATGAGACCAAGAAAATCTTAAGCACCCCATATTGGCAGATTGAAAAAGCTCAACCACTTTCATGTGAATCATTTCAGCACATCACTTTAAAAAATCCTGGCAGCGGTTTCAGTCTTCAGTCTCTAGTTGTACATGTTTGGAGAAGTGAGAAAATAAAAAGGTGCAGGTTTTAGGCTTTTCAGGGAAACAGCTTACAGGCAATATTGAAGTTTTTGATAATTACTGAGAGTTCTTCTGTGTGGCACTTTTGATTTCTGGCTTTTTCAGGAACACAGACCTTTGTGAATTCTTGCTGTTACAGTTTTGTTTTTTTTTTTTTTTTTTTTAAAAAAAAAAAGGATTAAGCTTTTACATAAGTTTTATGTAAATTCTTCTCATTAGGCAAAATGCGGTGTTTGATTCATTTAACCCATCTACTTGTGTGATATGGCAGTCACTTCATTAAACATCTAGATGAGAATAAACAGAAAGCAAGCTGCCTTGCAAAAACAAGATCTCATGTAATGTGTTAAACTTTATTAATCATTCCAGTTTTCCATATTAAAAGATGATTAGCTCTCATAGCATAAAAATTATGGGATTTAAAAATCTGAAAGCATTTTTGTAGCAGGCACACACAGAGATACACACACTTAATCCTCACACAATGACTAAACACCCATTATATATCAGCTGATATTTTCACATAATTTCCTTTTTCTTAAATAAAGGCTCGTCTTTCTTACCCAAAACTGCAACTCATAAATTACACAGTGTAGCACTGTGAAAATAAGACCATACAGCAATAATTTAGGCTGAAGAAATATAATCTTGTGGTCAAAGAACAGCACTCCTTAGGTAGCTGTCTGTACACAGAAATTTGGGGGAGGGAGAGCATACGGCCAGCCTACGGGGGGCCTTTGCATCATGTCAGCGTTGGGAATGATGAGGTCGACACACTCCGGGTGGTAGCTCCTCAGAAGAGTAAGAGTTTCAGGTCTCTCACTGTCAGACATAGTTGTCTGTAGAGTTTTGGTTTTTTCACAATCACTTTGCCTGTTTGGTCCACAATTTAGTGCAGAGAGATGTGTTTCTGTCTCTAGGAATGTTACTACTCTCAGAGTTGGTGTTCCCTATTTCAGCCCAAAAATCTTATGAGTCTTTGGCTGCCGTGTGACAAAGGAGGGGGGGGGGGCAATGTTAGGCCAGGGAAATTCAACCTTTGAGACAGAAAGTAGTGTGCAAAACAGGTGAAACAAAGGCATTGCAACTAGTCCACCCTGAAGCACATAAGATGACATTATTTTGTTATTTGCGTGTGATACTCACACCTTGCCACCCCTGTAGCCACTTCTGAACTCCTTCGTGGTGTGATGCACACCATGTGGATGATCTTTAATACCTTTTCTAGTATTTCAAAGCTGAAAACACATTCCAGCTCACTCTTTTAAATGATACATAAGGCTCTTCCTTACTTTGCATTTCAGGCGGGGATGTGTGTGTGTGTGTGAATGAAGCTCTAAGGGTGATCGTGATGGTCTTGCACTCGGCCAAGATGCTTTCTGCATGGCTGTTACTTAGATACATATTCTCAGGTATCGACAAGTTGTTATTTACTAGGAGTGCTTACTGGTTTAGTGAGCACTTTTACTTTGATCTTGATCCTGTCACCATTGAGGGGTTGTTCCCATGTGGGTGAATAATGTTCTGTAAGTATCTGTGGTTTGATGCAAAGCAGTTGTTGTACAGTGAAGGGTGAGAGAATCCAGTCCCCCGGGACTCAGGCGTTACTGGGAAGATGTGAAGCAGTAAAGATAAAAGGAGCTTACTGTATTATATGATTTAAAAAAAAGATATCTTTATTCTTTCCCTACACAGACCCTGTCCAGGCTGTTGCGTTACTGCTGCTTAGTTCCAGGAAAAAATGCATCCTTGTATTTCTGCTGCTTAGTTTGGTTTTTTGTTTGTTTGGTTTGTTGGCTTTTTTTTTTTTTTTTTTTTGGGTGGTAAGGAGGAAATGGAATTAGGGAGAGAGAAAGAAAGCCTGTTATGTATGTAATTTTATATACAATATATTTATTTATATATAATATTAATATACGTATATAATTAAAATAAAGGTGAGGTTTTTCTTCTGTCTTTACCAAAGAAAAAACAGTTTGCAACTCTTCCTAAATGCTGGCCTGACTTGAAAGGGAGCATCCAGTACAGGACTTCATCTAATCAGGACATGGAATAACAAGAAGCCTGAAAAATCACCTCCCAAAACAGTATCAAATTATCTTTCTTTTTATCTCTGTAATGCCATACAGCTCTTCAGTGCAGTTCCAGTGGATAGACCATTTTTGGCTGCAAATGTAGGCAGCTGTTGGCTTACGATACCAGACTCTTGCCAAAATTATCAGTTTGGTGGCTTGATAAGCATCGATATTCATCCTCAGCTTCTTTAAAGGCATAAAGATGAGTACCGTAATGCAAAAAAATAAAGATATCTCCCCTAATCAATGGGAATTGCACTAAAAATCAGAACTCTTAACAGGTTTGGGTGAGTTTCTGTGTTCAGGCTTTTGAACGTGTGTCTTTACCACCAGATTAGCAGAAATATCATAGTCCAGCAAGCAGCTGTCTTGTCACATTTGGTTTAAGCAAAAGTAGCACATGTTGACCCAGTAACTTTAGAGGAAATAAAGTGTCACTGCATGTAATATATATTGAATGTTTGGTTATCTTGTTATGAGAGTCTTTTTTTGGCAGGAGGGTGTGCCAGAGGCATGAGCGTGTTCAGCTGAATGAAATTTGCTTTTAATAAGCTTTAAATTCTTTTGAAATTAGTTGTAGCCACACTTCAGGTAGAAACTTCCCTTCTTACTTGGATTACCTGCCCTCCAGTTAAAAAGTGAGTTATTTTTGGCAAAGCAAAGCAAAAAGCCTTTTGGGTATTGTAAAGCCAGAACACACAGACCCTTTGGGTGGGTTCCGAAATTGTGATGTGTGCGTAGCTGGAAATGGTGCACGATGTATTAGTGAATAGGACCAGGTATCTTGAGTGGCACATCCATGCCAGACGGAGCTCCACACATTGTTGGTCAATGGAGCACAATTTCCACTAGATAAATGGAGCTGATAAAGCATAAGGCACTTGTGGCTACACAGTGACTTGTGTATGCTTACACTGTCAGCAAGAATTTTGAAGTATTGAAGATTACATAAACATGATCAGATTCAAAATCGTAGCTGGATGTAAGCATGACACCAAATTAACTGGTTAAAACAGCCTTTGAAAAAAACAAACATATGGTAGTTCTCAGTCATGGTAACTTGTGACCTTACACTTTATAGAAGTCAAACTTCTTGTCCTTTTTGATGTGCAATTTTAACCAGATAACTCAAGGCAATTGTTCACTCCTGTATTTTGTCTCTCATTCATATAAAAACTGCTAATAAATGAAAAAAAAGAATCACTGAGTTTGCCAATGAAAAAAACCTCTATAATTTGTCTTTACTGTCATGTAACCATCATTATCATTTATTATTTATATGAGGGCTGAAATAGCTCAGCTTACCTTAAATTGGCTGGCAACAGAAGCTCTACTTCTGGAGATAAACAGAGAGGATGGTAACAGAAATGAGTAAATAATGGATTTCCTCTTCATTCTTCAGTTTATATTTTATTACAGAATATATTTTTTCTTCATTTTATTAAACAGTTGTGATAAATTACTAAAAGAACATGCCCATATTATTATTTAATTTAAAAAAAGAAATAAGTTTCCAGTGGTACCCTTGAATTAGTACATTTTAAAAACTTGACACATTCTTGGTCTCCAACAATTTAAGCTCCTTCATTCTTCTTTTTTTTCTACCTTCCAAACAGAATGAGACAAGTCAATACTTGTGTGAAAAACACAAAGAAATGAAAATGGTGTTCAATAGTAGTGCCTGACATTGTCTTATTTTGGGTCACTACCAAATACATGGCCATGCTTTTTGGGAATGCTGTACCAACATACAGAGTGTCCTTGTTCAAATTTGTTGGGATGCTATTCCACTTGTGTTGCAGCAATGTAGAAACCTCATTTAGTTTTATGTTTGTTCTCATTGTTCCTGACTTCTCTATGGCTACATATCCATGTTCTCATCATGTGGTCCTTCAGTAGCAAAAGACANTTTTTTTTTTTTTTTGGGTGGTAAGGAGGAAATGGAATTAGGGAGAGAGAAAGAAAGCCTGTTATGTATGTAATTTTATATACAATATATTTATTTATATATAATATTAATATACGTATATAATTAAAATAAAGGTGAGGTTTTTCTTCTGTCTTTACCAAAGAAAAAACAGTTTGCAACTCTTCCTAAATGCTGGCCTGACTTGAAAGGGAGCATCCAGTACAGGACTTCATCTAATCAGGACATGGAATAACAAGAAGCCTGAAAAATCACCTCCCAAAACAGTATCAAATTATCTTTCTTTTTATCTCTGTAATGCCATACAGCTCTTCAGTGCAGTTCCAGTGGATAGACCATTTTTGGCTGCAAATGTAGGCAGCTGTTGGCTTACGATACCAGACTCTTGCCAAAATTATCAGTTTGGTGGCTTGATAAGCATCGATATTCATCCTCAGCTTCTTTAAAGGCATAAAGATGAGTACCGTAATGCAAAAAAATAAAGATATCTCCCCTAATCAATGGGAATTGCACTAAAAATCAGAACTCTTAACAGGTTTGGGTGAGTTTCTGTGTTCAGGCTTTTGAACGTGTGTCTTTACCACCAGATTAGCAGAAATATCATAGTCCAGCAAGCAGCTGTCTTGTCACATTTGGTTTAAGCAAAAGTAGCACATGTTGACCCAGTAACTTTAGAGGAAATAAAGTGTCACTGCATGTAATATATATTGAATGTTTGGTTATCTTGTTATGAGAGTCTTTTTTTGGCAGGAGGGTGTGCCAGAGGCATGAGCGTGTTCAGCTGAATGAAATTTGCTTTTAATAAGCTTTAAATTCTTTTGAAATTAGTTGTAGCCACACTTCAGGTAGAAACTTCCCTTCTTACTTGGATTACCTGCCCTCCAGTTAAAAAGTGAGTTATTTTTGGCAAAGCAAAGCAAAAAGCCTTTTGGGTATTGTAAAGCCAGAACACACAGACCCTTTGGGTGGGTTCCGAAATTGTGATGTGTGCGTAGCTGGAAATGGTGCACGATGTATTAGTGAATAGGACCAGGTATCTTGAGTGGCACATCCATGCCAGATGGAGCTCCACACATTGTTGGTCAATGGAGCACAATTTCCACTAGATAAATGGAGCTGATAAAGCATAAGGCACTTGTGGCTACACAGTGACTTGTGTATGCTTACACTGTCAGCAAGAATTTTGAAGTATTGAAGATTACATAAACATGATCAGATTCAAAATCGTAGCTGGATGTAAGCATGACACCAAATTAACTGGTTAAAACAGCCTTTGAAAAAAACAAACATATGGTAGTTCTCAGTCATGGTAACTTGTGACCTTACACTTTATAGAAGTCAAACATTTGTCCTTTTTGATGTGCAGTTTTAACCAGATAACTCAAGGCAATTGTTCACTCCTGTATTTTGTCTCTCATTCATATAAAAACTGCTAATAAATGAAAAAAAAGAATCACTGAGTTTGCCAATGAAAAAAAATTCTATAATTTGTCTTTACTGTCATGTAACCATCATTATCATTTATTATTTATATGAGGGCTGAAATAGCTCAGCTTACCTTAAATTGGCTGGCAACAGAAGCTCTACTTCTGGAGATAAACAGAGAGGATGGTAACAGAAATGAGTAAATAATGGATTTCCTCTTCATTCTTCAGTTTATATTTTATTACAGAATCTATTTTTCCTTCATTTTATTAAACAGTTGTGATAAATTACTAAAAGAACATGCCCATATTATTATTTAATTTAAAAAAAGAAATAAGTTTCCAGTGGTACCCTTGAATTAGTACATTTTAAAAACTTGGCACATTCTTGGTCTACAACAATTTAAGCTCCTTCATTCTTCTTTTTTTTCTACCTTCCAAACAGAATGAGACAAGTCAATACTTGTGTGAAAAACACAAAGAAATGAAAATGGTGTTCAATAGTAGTGCCTGACATTGTCTTATTTTGGGTCACTACCAAATACATGGCCATGCTTTTTGGGAATGCTGTACCAACATACAGAGTGTCCTTGTTCAAATTTGTAGGGATGCTATTCCACTTGTGTTGCAGCAATGTAGAAACCTCATTTAGTTTTATGTTTGTTCTCATTGTTCCTGACTTCTCTATGGCTACATATCCATGTTCTCATCATGTGGTCCTTCAGTAGCAAAAGACAGTAGATTTTTTTTCTTTTTTTTTCCTAAGTTGCATTCTCATCCATCTAATGTTTCTTGGTGAGCCTTAATTAAGGACTTTGTAATGCTTTGAAGCTACAAAAAATATTGTCTGTACAGCAAAATTTTGTTATATTATGACAGCAGGATTCTTCTAACTTCTCTGAAGTGGCTATAGTGAGGTCATGGGATGCTTATTTTGACTTTTGGTCATGGGCTGAATCACTTGCTGATTCATCACCTGCTGAAATACAAGCTTTCCTCTCTTACTACACTCTCCTTCTAACTTGTCAGCATCATACCCACCAACCCCCACTAAATCCCTCAGGGATTGAGAACGTCCCTTGCCAATCACAGGGACTACACTTTCCCTTGAGTTTGGAACTGTAGCATTATTTTGATATTATTTTTGCATAATTTTAATGATGAAGTGTTAATTGGTCACAGTTAATTGATTCTTTCCATCGTGACAAATGATTGCCTCCAGCAGAGCTGCTCGTATGAATATAGAAAGCAGAGGATCTGCCCTGATATTATTTGGACAAGTTACTTGACCTGTCAGTTTTGTTCGATTATTACAGCAGCGATTAAGAAGCAAATGTTAAATGTCAGAAGAGAACAGCCACCTAAAACGCCATATGAAGCAAGTGCTTTTTGCATGCAAACCCTCTTCTGTGTGTGAAAGCAGTATTCATATATACTGTCTGAAAATTCATCCTGCAGATTACATCAGACAGTTGAAAGGATTTGAATCCTTTCCCTTCCCTGTAACTTTTTCCAAATCAAATCTAGCCCAGTGCCCCAGTCTGATGGGTGTCAATGGCAGCAGGATGACTTGTATAGACAGCTGAATACTTTTGAGAGTATGTGCTTAGTATAATGATCATGTTTCGTGCTTTAATTAAAGGGAATGTATAAGGGAGCGCAGCTCCCTTTCCCTTGCAAAGGTGGAGAGATATCTTCCTTTCTTAGTCCTGAATCTGTGCAAGCCTTGTTTCTGTTCCTCTTTTCCTCCTCCTCTCCCTGTTAGCACAGTTTAGCTCTTCTGGTACAGTCTCTGCTACTGGCAGGATTGGATGTGCTGGATCTGAACAGTTTCTGTTGAGGTATATCATTAGCTAAGGGGCATTGACATAATGAAAGTGGTGTGGATGATGTGAGAACAACTATGTTTCCAGTCTTAAGACATGGGGGAGCCGTCACTGTCCTTGTGATTGGGCCCTTCAGGTGATGCACAGACAGGGACATGTGGATGGAGCTCAGGTAGCTCAAGGGCAGATGGAAGAAAAGCAGGTGGATGGATTTTGCTCTTTCACCATGGACTGAAAGTGCTGTTTGCTCTTTCACCATGGACAGTGAAATAAAAGTCTCGGGAAGGCTGACCTTGTGTCTGTCTAACAGCGTGGTACCACAGTGCACGGAAGTTAATTGCTTTTAGAGCATTTGATTGTGCTGCTTACCAACATAATGCCATTACTGTGTCAGTGAAACTTCAACACAAGCAGGACTTAAGGTTACATATCTGCTCACAAAGCCCCGCCGAATTAAAAAAATATTAGTAATAGTTTTATTGTCTCGGAGATTTCCCTAAGGAAGGGTGAGCTGCTGCTTCTACGCTGTTTCTTCTCCCTAACACCATAAACATATTATGAGTGAATGCACCTTATACTTATTCATAATAGATTTGTGTCAACACAGATAATACATGTATATATCTCCTTCATTTACAAGTGCTCAATAGAGCGTGGATCTCATTTGGAGAAGGATAATACCCTCGAGCTGGGGAGAACAAGCAGTGTGCACTGGGATGGCTGCCCTGATTATGGAGCACAGAGCAGCCCTTTGCTTCTCTTTGTGAGCCGTGTTTATATCTTCATGTCACTCTAAAGTCCTGACCCGCTGAGCTACTGGCCAGGCCATGCCAGCAGATGTTTCCATCAAGTACCATTGCAATGTCAGTGGCCTAAGAGCTTTGAAAGCCACAAGAAGGGTGATGCAGTTTTCTGGCAGTGGGAGGCCATTTCTCCACACTTTACAGCTCTTTACAGGCAGCAGAACAGAGGCAATGGCCCTGCTTTCTTCTTGTGGCCTATTCTTTTGATGGTAGGGTACAGTACATTCATTTTTAACAACTCATAATACCACTTTATCAACAGTATTGCACCACACTGTCTGTGCTCTGTATTAGAATATTTTTATTGTATGCTAAATATAATGTGCCAATATCTAATATACATGAACATCCTATGAAGAGTATTAAAGCAGTATAAAAATTATAAACACCTGGGCGCAGCTCACAAAACTTCTGCATATGTAAGTCTATCTCATATACTCAATTAAAACTACTAGTTACCATGCTTTTTTTTTTCATCCACACAAATATATATGACTTACACACAGCTGTGACATAACTTTGAGGTGTTTTTACTCCAAGAGACAGAGCAGCTTTGTAATTATAACCAGATCACTTAGTGTGAACTGTGATAACACAGTTGCCTTAGACAGCTTTGTTCTATTCATTGTAGACGGGGACTTAATCCCTGGAATGTTCCTTTTTTTTAAGGAGAAGTCCTACATGGTTTCTTCCTGTACAATATGCATTTTAGTATCTCCAAGCAGTTTTTTTATTATCCCACTCTGTTTTCAGTACAGAGCCATGACCCTGTACTGGGATAGAAGCCAAAGGATGAGCAGCATGAGATATTATAATTTAGTTTATTTGAGACCTTTTTAACAATATAATAATTTATGATAGCTAAGCCTTCCTTTGGGGAAAACACGTAAGGAACAATTTTGTCTTAAACTTACAAAAATACGGTTTTGAACAAACGATTTCTTCATAAGAGTTATGTTTGTAGACAGCATAGCTGATTAATCTAAATATCCTTGGGTTTGTGGCATTTAGGTATAAATGAAGTTGTGTATATCATAGCGGGGATGGTTTGTGTTGAGTGCTTTGTTTAGAAAAATGTTGGAGTCAGCACTGTTCTGTGACACGGTGTCTCAGAGCATCCGCAATATTCAGATACCGAGAACCTATTTTGCTGAATCTAATTGATTCACACATTCCTCTCTGAAATTGTTTAATATCTCATGTTCACAAAGATAGCAACTTTTACAGATCATTTCATTTAAAATGTAGGATTCTGGTTTATACTTGATAAGCCACAATACTGGGAAGTGCTGCATTTTTGTGAATAATAGCTCAAATACCTGAAACAGTTTTTTTAAACGGCTTTTTTTTTTAATTTTACAAGCTTAATTGGAATCTAATTTTTTAATTTTACAAGCTTAATTAAAAGCAATCTAATGCATGTGCATACCATGAAAATTATGTTTTGTGGAATTCAGTCATCGAGGGGCAGCTTTTAATTTGTTTTAAACCAGGACTCTACCTTACTGATGGGTTGCAGATAGTTTTCTGCTATACCTACAGATTATTCCAGCTTTTCTGTGCTTTAAATAGAAACCAAAGTGAAGCTTGAAACAAATCATCTAACTTCAGCATGCACTGGATTCTCTGTGCCATACTACTTCTAAATAAAGGTACACATTCCAGGTCTGTTCTCAATTGAGTTTCAAATTGAATTTCAAATTGTTGCTCCTTCCAAAAGGGAGCATCAACACTTCTTGGTTTCTTTCTTCGAACAGAAGTATTAGGCAATTGTAATTGTTAATAAAGTGCCTTAGCCATACAGGTTTTATTTGAATAACCAGCTCTATTAACTTGTGATTTCTGAATTTGTACATTTTGATGTATTTTAGTTGATTTGACATGATTTTTACAATCCTGTCGGTCCTTCAGAAGGCTATTTCTATAGTGTTGGTATTAAATAAATAGCCTTCAAAAGTCCAATAGATAATGCTCTGACAAGTTGCAATCTTCTTGAAATGCAGTGCTGTCATATTGGAATGACTCTGCTGTGAGATTTCTGGCAAGTGCTGTTTCCTGGCTGAAATAACCAGCTCGGTGTAGGTTTCGGCCACAAACCTTTTTATGGAAGCGTTCAGATGACCATCTGATTGCAGTCCCACTCTTATCATCCCTTGTCGTCTGCAGCAAAGGAGATTGGTGTTCTCTTTAAAAAAACCCATCCCATAGCAGCGCTTGCACAATACATTTTTCAGAGAGAGCATTTATTAGGCTGTTCTACCAAATTATTCTTATTAAATGTTAACTGAAGTTATTTTTAAACTTCAGAGGTCTACGTGGCGTGTTCCATGGCATAAATCTATTATCTGTCTGTAGGAAGGTAATGAGAAAGAGATGGTGAAAGTGAGATTTGCTATTCATATAATTATATCATTATATTGTGAGCATTTATATCCTTGGAATCTGATGTACCGTGGGGAAAATTCCTTGTTTTCTGTAGATAGGCAGACTGTGGGGGTGGAAAAGCAAAGAAAACCTGACACAGCTCGCCAAAAAGGTAGATGGATTAGTCTCAGAGGAACACAAGAAATAGAAAAACTGAAAGAGGTCACTGAGTAGAAAGTTGATATGCAACATATCTGGTTTTTGTTCCTTGTAAGGCCAGATATGTCTATATGGTGCCTTAGCATTTGTTATGTCGGTGAGCCGTTGCACGTCACAAAACTCTTAATAGAAAAGTTGAGTTGCCTTACAGCACTTGAGAACTGGCTTCCTTACATCCTCCTGTCTTTCTGGGGTGCCCAAATAAGCAAAGATTTCATATGGAAATATTTTAAGTTCCTGAAGTAAGGATACTTCACACTGTCAGGGCCCTGAGATTGTATATATAGATATCTGTGCGTGGGTACTTCAGCTTATGCTGGTGCTGTGTAGCCTCCTGCTACTTTCCTCCACAGAAAAAAAAATAATCACAATTACAAGCATGAAAAAGCAAAATTTGCCAGTTTTATTATATGTCTTGCTTATTGCAGTAGTGCGTCAAAATCAGCTGAGATCCTTCAGACATACAACATTGTGAACTCAAAGCAGCCGAGAGTTCCTGAGCTGGAGTTTCCCATTAATGCAGATAAAGCTGCCAAATGTGGCGACTGATCCTTTTCCTTCAGCTGAGTTTTGAACACGAGTTTATGGGGCTCATCCTCAGCTGCTCTATTCTGTTATTACTGCGATGATGTGAATGAAATGATGGCAATTTTATCGGTGCCAGTGTGCCCACATATTTACTGAAAGTTTCTTTTCTTTAGTAAAAGTACAGCTGAAAGAAAATTTCAGCTACAGTAGTACAACTTATCCACATATTGGAAATGGAGCATATTAATTGGATATGTATGAAATGAAAATTGCCTTGCAGAGAAACAGAAATAAAACCTACTCTTTCCCAAGTATTAATTTCGTCTGTTATTTTATTTCATCTGTAATGATAACCAGGGACATCTTTTTTGCATTTAAAAAGCCAGAAACACTCTTTGGAGTTTCCAAGTGAAAACATGCCTATCTTTTAATGTGGGTTGTTAAACTGAGACCTGAATGGCCTATTTATTTGCTGCTTTGTTTGAGTGGAGACTGGATCTAATCTGTATGTACACCGAGGGCTCTCCCTCCCTCAATTTCCCTGAAAAACCGCAATTAAATTTTTGACATAATAGGATTAAGGCATTATATTGCATATGACATGACATTTGTGTGCAGAATTATTGGATTTTATATTCTCACTGATATTTTACTTGAATATAGAGATAAAAAAGATGACCTAATTCATCTTGTATATCTCTTTCAGGACCATTCCTCTGCTTTTCCCACTTTCATTTTAAGTCTGCCATTTCCTTGGTAGATTATTTCACAGCATATTAGACCTCACTGTTAGGTGGATTTTTTTTTTTTCCCTCTGATATACAGTTTTCTTATATCTTTAAAATACAGAAGGCAGCAATTTTTTAATCTATTTTTGACCACATGGAACAGAGTAAAAGTTGTAGTGAGGCACCAAATTCCACGAAAAAATCAAATATAACTGGAAAATATATTTAGAGAAAATTTAGAGAGAATATATTAATTAGCTTTGATTTTAAGGTAAATGAGTACTAAGTAGTTGGGAAAATTGTTGTGTTCTAGAACTCAATTTTTCTGTATCTTCTACCCATTTCTCTTGCCATTGTGTCTCCTGTACTGTGTTAGGGAACAAAAGGGTCAACCTAATTTGGAAAATTTGCTAATTTAATAATTTTGAAATTATTTTAGCCTCATAACTATGTGTACAGAGCATCACTGGGGCAGTAAAAATGCTATGGATTTTGGGCTAGCATGCCAGAACTGCTTTTCTTTAACCAGCCAGGATGTATATGTGCTAAGCCAACATGCCAATACTCAGTTCTCCTCTGATGAATGAAGAGGACAGAACAAAAATCTGTTGATTAAACACGCTGGCTGTTAAGACGAGATTGCAGATGCACAGATGAAGTGGTTACATGAAGTATTTCTGTGGTGATAGAGATGTTTTTTTTCCCCCTTCCAAGTATGAGCGTGTGGCTGATGCTTTCCCCTTCCAGATCCGCAGGATTGTTCCCCTGAACAGATCCCTGAGCTGCTTTGGGATGGCACAGGGTGGCCTCACCCCCAGCCTTAGCCAGGGCTCCAACGGCTTGGCACGAGCCGCCTGGGCAGATTGGTTGTGCTCTTTCCATTTTGGAAGAGACCGATGTCGAAGGAGTCAGTTTGGCCAATGGCTCAGGAAGAAGAGAGGTCCAAAAGCCATCACAGTTCAGGAGCAGCAGGGTGAGGGCCCACGCCACACCTACATCGTGAATCCCGTAACGAGCTGGCAGACCTTGGGGTCGTTTTGACACAGGTCACACAACTTGGAAAATGCCTGGAAACACCTCTTTTGGGAACAAGAAGTACATCTTACGAAAACGACAGGATTATCCAGTATTTATGCACTTTAGTCATGTTCCAAATACCCATTTTCAAAAAGGCACTTTCAGATTTACCGTCCTGACAGAAAATTATGGTCCGTGCAATATCCCAGTGATGAAACTATAGGTAGATTTTCCACGGGTTGACAAATGGAAAAGACCTATTTAAATGAAAGTGATTTAAAACCCTGGGTTTAAGATGAAAATAATAGGTAAAAAAATATTCCATTGTAATATTTACAGAATGACTTGCCAATAATTAGAACAACAAAAAAAGTGATTTTCAAACTGCATACCTTTTATTCTATAAGGAATTGAGTGTTGCTTAAGCAGAAGTATATACCACGTATTCATACTCTTCTATCTGTATGTAACTTAATATACAATTACTCAGAATATTAATTTTAGTCCTAACACAATTTATATTATTTTAATTTTAAGGTGCTAAAAATGATCAATAATGTAACTTTATTCAGTAGATTAACTTCTTACTTGTATCATACCATGTGTGAACAGAAATTTAGTTTTGATGATAACATATAAGATAAAATTCTAATTACTTGCATAAAACTGTCCTAAGTGTGCTGAGATGCATTAAGAATATATTGAAGTAAGATTTTCCAAAATTTAGTTTGGATTAAAAACCTATTAGTACAAAATGAAATTTCAGTTATTTTGATTGTAATTAGGGGGTTTTTGGTTGTCATTTGACAGAATTTCCTTGATATTTTGATATTTAAAAAGGGCCATGCATGCATAGCACAGTTGTCAGAAGAACCAAATTAGACTAAATCGGTAGGAAATGAATTCTGCAAAGGTTGAACACCTAAGGAGTACAGCGGGAACTCTTCCTAACTGCTTGATATTCTGGAACCGCTTCTTCCGAAGTTTTGAATTAATAGATGACATATTTTTCCTTCTAGTTTCTTGTCATAGACAAGAAAGAGGAAGCCTGCTGGCTTTTCAGCTCACGGCCATTTCTCCAACATTCAAGGAATTAATCTGAATGAGAAGATATTCTTCAGCTCATTAAGATTTGTGAGGCACTACTGGTTCAGTATAATTTTAAATGAACATTTAAAGGATTTTAATAGGTTATCAGACATTTATATTTTAGCGTTATATTTTAGCATTGCTAATCACAGTATCATGTAGGATTTTAAATGTGATAACTTTTAAAAGAGACCTGCTTGTAGTCTAAATTAAGTAGCCGTGATTCAAAATTGATTTTTACTTCTGCTTGAGGTACAAATACTGGTAAAAGTGAATCGGGAAAGGAAATAGATACCTAAACTCTGCCTGCGTCCAGTCTAATCCTCCAATCCACATCTACACGGTGCATGTATAATTCTGTGTAATGCAAGTTCAGTAATGTAAGTACCTTCTCATTACAGTGATACACATGGTAATGAAGCATTGCATGTTGTAATGGTAACTTCTCTCCGGGGACAGGAGGCTCATTTGGAAGTCTCGTATCACACCACCTCTCCTGGCTGAAAGCTCTGCAGAGCTGAGATGGTTATGCTATTCCCTGGTCTCCCCGTAAACTACTGCAAGAGATCAGCTGTCTTTGATGTTGCAGAATGTAGTGGAGAGGCAAGGAGGTGATATTTATATCAACATTATACGTGATACCATGTCTGCATTTTATATTTGGGTCACTGATTTGTCTTAAGTGGATTTGTTTGTTGGCTTACAAAGGTTTTTCCATATGGCCACTGAGTCCAGGTGGGTGGTGATAGAACGTGTGAGTTAATCTCCTAGAAGTACAGGTATGCAATCCCATAATTTGTGTACTTTATAATGATCCAGCTGAGAAACTCATCCAGGAGCATAAAAGAGCCCTGATGAGAAAAAGATAAGCAACATATGTAAGTACAATCTTAGAACAGAGCCTTTAGCGTTAATAGAATATTTGGTAGGAATCTCATTAGACTGTAACTAGAATTTACATTCTGAACAATACCAAGCTAAATCTTTCCTTAAGGGGCAAAAATGAAATGTAAACCTGGCTTCTTTCAGGCTTAAGATATTAACTGAAAATAATTTTCTTCTTAATCTTATACAGCAGCCACAGCCTTCCCTTTCTTTCCTCCACTGCCTTGGCTCTGTATTTCTGGTACAGTGAACCCCATAATCCTTTGACCACATTCAAAATAGTCTTCTGTGATGTAATGTATACAATTCTGGCTAGTCTTGATTTTCTGTCATCCAAAAGACACTATCCTCCTTTTCTGTGGGAATTTTTTTTTTGCCAGTAATTCATTCCTCACTGCTTTTCTCTCACTGGAAACCACTATGCTGCAAAATCCTGGCAAATCAAGACCTCTGTCAAAAGGAGGGAAAAAATAATTTAAAATAATAATCATAAGAAGAGATTATTTAAGGAACGTAACTGAAATTGTGAAACTCACATATACTGCCTATGAGTTTCAGTGAAGAGGAAATGAATTTCATAGTTACATTTGCAGAGTTTGTAGCAGTCTTGTGCATTACACCCATTGAATGTTCCATTTCTTTCAACTATCAAGGTTACTGAACTTCACATACACTTCTCCTACTGAGTTTACAAATCAATTAAGTCAAAAGAACAAAGCTTTTTTCCATGCTAGAGAAGTAATGCTCATTAAATTTTGGATAAGGTGCAAAGACAATTACTTCTAAAAATGGATGAAATTAATTGCACTCTTGCTTTCTTTTGATCTTGTGCAGCTTACATTATGCTTGTTGGTTTTCTTCCCCCTCTCTTGAATGTGTCAGTATTCCAGAGAAAGATGTGGTTTAGTGATTAAAACAATATTTTTTTGAATAAATTTCAGTGTACCTTGTCTGCTCTAAATGTAATAACGCTGCATGAAAGACAGTTATCTGAGATTTGATCAATCCTTGCTCAATAACCATCATCAGCACAATATTATGCAGTGCAGTCCCTCTGAATCCTAAAAGTGTAATTTCTGACTGTGAGTTTGCCTTTTTTTTTTTTTTAATTTTCTTTTTTTTTTTTTATTTAACCTGTGATTTTGGATACCTGGTTATTTATCCCTGACTATGTCTGTACTCAACCCAAATTTGCCTTTCATTCAGATTGTTTGGACACAAGCACATGGTGAGGGTTGGGCTCTGAGTGACCCCTGGGGCTTGGCAGATGGGAAGGATGGAGATTTTGGTAATATTCCTGCAAAATGGGGTCAGGCAGCAAAGCCCAGATGACCAACCTTGATCTCCTGTGTTTTACGGTGTAGGATTTGGAGACAGCTAATCTGTGGTTGTCCATTTGCCAGCAGGTTGGGTTTTAGAAGAGATGGACTGAGAAATATGGTGTGCTTTGACCTTTTCATCCCTTTCTGTCATCAGGCAGTCTCAGCAGAGCTTTTAAATCTTAGTTTTTCTTAGTGTGAAAGAACTAATAGCCCTTATTTTTTAGGAAAAATGGTGAGGATTCATTAACGCTTTTGAATTCATGGTATTCATGTGAGGTACTAACTAGTGTTGTAGATACAATACAGTTGCTTTGGTATGAAGTTTTGCAGAAGTGACATCCACAAGTGCTGCTTGTTTAAACTTTTTTAGCTCCCAGTTGATGGCTGTTTCTTCAGAAATGCATAATGACCTAGCAATTGCCTTTATGAAAGAGCACATTTTTGTTGTTGTTACATGCTGGTTTAATACAAATATCTTTTGAAAACAGAAGCACTCTTCTCACTAATTTTTTCCCCACAGTTTAAGTGTGGGAAAATGGACACTTCTCAATTTAGCATGTAATTATAAAAAATCAAGACAATGTGCTTTTAATTAAACACAAGAAGAGGAGTAATAGCAAAAGAACTACTGCTAAGAAGATAAACATTTTTCTGAAAGTGGCTGCCCGTTGGAGTATTCCTGCAGTGAATCCCATGCTCGCTTGAGCAAGTACCTGTGGTCAGTAGAAATGCTGGCTGAGTATTTAACAGGACTGTGCTTTTTCTTTGCCTGCATGTCGGCAGTATGTAGATTTCTGTGGATACACGTGGTTATTGAAGAAAACTTGCATTTTGTTTCTCTCCTGTCTATGCAGTTGGGGATAGAAGCAGGAATAGGAACCTCAGTGGGTGTTGAAGGGGGAGGAGGGAGGCAAGGGGTTGTATGAAGAACAAACATCTTGAACATTTCCATCTTGAGTATTTGTGTGCTCAGAGAGTTTTGAGGACCATGGCTGTTCTGACCACTTCTGAAACACTTCTGTGAAAGAGGGGTAATCTGTAATTCCTCAGTCTTTGTCTAAGGATAATCTGTCCCTCCATGACTGGGCTCAATAAATTGCTGGGAAGTATTTTGTGTATTTAGGTTATAACATGCAACAGTCATAAAAGTTTATTTTTCAGAAATCTATTCCCTTTCTTGTCATGCAAGGTATATGAAGGAAGGGAGAGCAAAACCCCCAATTTTTCTGCCAGTGAATTTTACTCAGAATTAAGAATGTTTCAGAATTAGGAGATTTTCTTTATGATGTGCTAATCCAGACTGGTGATGGGAATTCATCTGAGAAACTCTTAATCTACCAAACGTGTTGTAAAGGTTAATTATTGTAATCCATGCCAGTCACTTTTTCTCCAGATGGGGACACACAGGCAAAAGTGACTATCCCACAGAGGCATGGTTTAGTAGTAATAGAGTAAAGCAATTTTAAGATCAGAGAACTCTTGGGTTTGAGCCTAAACATTGTGTTTTATATCTGTAGTTGTGGTGAGGTGCTATAGATACAGGGCAAGGACTGAATTCTTCTAATGCAGCTATTAATCATAAAGCTTCAGACCACAGTTCCCTTTTCTCTACCAAATGGTTTCTGTGGGCAAGTGTATTAGATGAGTATGAGGCAAGTGCCTGTTGATTAAGGGCTGATCTTGGAGTTCAAGTCTTCATCACCATGTTCTTTTGCTGTATGATTGATGAAGCTCAACTATAATTAAATTTAAAGCCATAGGTTTGGCAAGGAACAGTATCCATTAGCTGGACTGATGTAATTTTATCTCATGTGATTCATTAACAAGTGGCAGTGTATGCTTCCTACAGTTTACCTGATGTCCTAGGGCATTAAAGGTAATGGTAAAGGTCTTGGGACATTAGGTTTGTTTATTTTCTTAATAAGACAGAAGACGTCAGATTAGGTTTGACTAATTTTTGGCTGTTCACAAAAGAGGAATAATGTTCTTAGAAGGTTTAGTATTCTGTTTATGATTGTTTAACATTCAGCATCAGTGATTTTATTGCACAGACGTTGACATTTTACTCATTATCACTTTGGTGTTCATGCCAGGTTCTTGCAAGAAGTGTATTTTATGCCAGGTGCCAAATAACCTTTTGTCATCTTGCTGAATGAGGCACTGCTTTTGTTCTACAGTCAAAAATTACATCCAGATCTTACCAACGTTGAAAAATATCCATCTTCTCTTCTGCCTCCCCCTCTGACACACAATTTGGCAAGGACTAACAGTACTTCAGAATCCATACATTCTGCTCAAAGTGAGCAGAGACGTGCCCCTCATTTCTTAAGATCATCTAAGGCCAATTAAAGACTTGTGCAAATGAATAGATTTTTCTGGTTATCCAACACTTGGCTCTCAGGATGGTAACCAGACTGTAGAGCCACAAGGGCTACTTTTGAAAAAATGTGTGAGATTTTGGGACTTGAGGAGGTCCAAAACATATGAAATTTTGCCTATAAATAGCTGTGTGCTCTAAACCCACCCCTATGGCTACATGTGCCAGGATGTGTAGGATGATCATTCTGAGTCATGCTTTCAAAAAGAAAAGCCAGCAGAAAGAACATAAGACAAACCTGTAAATCCTTTAATTAATTCAAGAATTATTTATGTTAAATTATCATACATTTGTGGGATTACACATCTGCATTTTTCCTAACACACTCAACTATTTTAAACCTAGCAGCTAATTCCTAATTTGCTTTCATATATTCTTTGAAAAGGCAAAGAAAAGCTTAAAAATTCTTATGTGAACCAGATCATTCCACTGAAATAATTTTATTACAGCAATCCATTACACAGCACTTTGGTGATAAAAGAGTATATCTTGGAAAAGCAAATCTTGGAATTCGTTGTGGGAGGGGATTGTTTTGTTTTGACACTGTTTTATTAACTTCCTTTTTCACTTGGCTTTATTCTAAATAAAATGAAGTGGAAAAACCCTGCCCTTGTATAAATCAACATGCTTTTTCCCCTCTACTTAATTCAGCCAAAGAAATGACTTAAGTACTCTTCTATAATACTTTACCGGATTCCAAGAAAAAAAAATTTATGATGCAAATACTACCATTTCTTTCTGCAATAAACCTGTCGTGCGATTTGAGTTATTCACTTGCCCTTTCAGGAAAAATAAAATAATAATAAAAAAAATCAGAAGACCTTAACAGAGAATGCAGACCTGATTCATTAAAAATTATACGCCCCTGTTTCTTAGCAGTTGAGCCAAGTTTAGGAAAACCTGCCATCAAATCAGGTTATAGCTTCAAGATACGAAGCAAGGGGCTTGGCTTCTGTAAATTGCTTTACTTAGTGGAAAACAAAGGAATTACGTAAACGGAGCCCAGTTGAAGATCTGGCCATCTTAGTTACATTAAACATTGTTGTGTCTTACTTTCATCTCCCACCTTTGTCAACAGGGAAATATTTAAAATTTCCTTCAAAGTTAACTTCTTCTTCCTCAGTTTTTTTGGTAATAACTTTGCAATTTTTTCAAGAAGGACAGTGCCTTGATAATAATACAAAAATCCCCTGCTTCGGGGATAGCTGTCTGTTGTCCTCAATTCTGTCCTTCCAAACAGAGTAATTTTCCCAATATTTCCAGTGTGACTGGTGGTCATATCTGATCATTATCCAAAGCGGGAACACGTACCATGCATGTACAATGCTGTTACATAGAAATATTAACTCCTAAATACCAGTTACAACCTATACCTCTGGAAGCCCTGCGCTGTTTTACTCAGCAGTAGAGTCCTTGCCCAAGTGTGTCAGAAATTGCTGGGTGGAGGAGACCACAGAGCAAAGAATTACCTTAAATAATCTCTCACCTTCCTGCATGAGGAAAAAGGAACGCTGCAATTTCTCTGGCATGAATTGAGGATCCAACACAAGTTTTAAGTAAATGCATAGTGATGTTGAAGCCAAGGCTCTTTTTTTTTTTTTTTTCCCTCCTCTCTCATTCTCTGTTAATGTTTTCTGGAGGGAGTTCTCTTTACCAGCTCCCTTGCTCAGCCCCCATCTTCTTTGATCCCCATTCCCTGAAGGCACGGGATCTCCCAGCTGCCTCCAACACAGCGTGTCTCCCTCCTTCCCCTCTTCTTCCCACCGGCTGGCTCACACTCACTGCAGCTCCCTCCCTCCCTCCTCTGCCTGTAGCCCTATTCCAGCTCCCTGTGGAACGTCAGGCAGCTCAGCTGGGAGGAATTGCCTTGTGCAGGGTTTGAGCAAGAGGGCAGGGAGGACAGGAGTGCCGAGAGGCCTGTCACACACAGCCAGCCTCTTGCTGTGTGGGGAGCTCAGGGAGGGAGGACGTGACTTTATTTATTCCCCTCTTCNCGCTGGGGGGGGGGGCGGTGCTTTTTTTTTTTCCCCTTTTTTTTTTTTTTTTTTTTTTCTTTTTTTATGTTTGTTTTGTTTGTTTTGCTGTTCTGCTGACATCCCTTTCTGCGGAGCAGTGTGACTCACGTGCTGGCGCTCGTGGTCCCTCGCCCCACAGCTTCACAATTGCAGCCATAGAGACTGTGTGTGGGAATAAGGAATAAAACATGCTGCCTTTTGAGCTGCCTCTGGTGAGACAAGCAAGAGCACAGCTGAAAGGCTCCACACACAGCCCCAGGAGTGGCTTCTGCGCAAGGCAGGAGGCACCTCAGAGTCCCCCTGCAAGATTTGCCTTCTTGGGGCTTTGATAAACTCAGGAAAGGGATTTAAATATATTTAATCATTGTGATAGTGCAGATAGTCTTGCATAAAAGCCTTTTGTGAAGAGAAAAATAGGTTTTCTGCTAGGTAAGTGGATGAAGTCCTTTTCTGGATGAGTGCAACCATACAGCACAAAGGGGTAGGGAGCCAACAGGTGTCAGCAGCGCTCAAGGATCCAAACAATCCTCATTTTAATATGACCTAAAAATGGTTCATCCTGCAGAACAGGCAAAATCCATTATCCTATCATCAAAAAGGGCACCTGTCCCCACCTTCCTACAGGGCAGGAGCTTGTGTGCCAATGGTTGGTGCTGGGAGGTTGTCCAGATATGTGTCTATCCAGGTGAAAAAGGCAGGTCTGGATTCTTGCAGGTAGTGCAGGACCAGTGGAAAACTCAATCCAAATTCCTTCCCTCCAGGACCACTGTGATCACCAGTGTCCTCTACTCACCTCTGCATCCTGGTTGTACCTAATTGGTTCCACTTGTCAAGATGAGGCAGCTCTAATTACCCTGGATCTAAATTGCCCTGGAGGGTGACTTCAGAAGAGCCGTTCACCCCTGTGAAGTATATCCAATCCATAACCTTTCCTTTAGTCACACCTGGTCTAGTGCTGATTTTTCTTTGCCTGCTCTTGCATTGGTTTCTAATACTTTAAACTCTGCAGTGGCATTGCATGTTTAATAACAAAATTTTAGAACTTGCTGACACAATAGAGCTTATTGTTTGTTGGTTTATAACACTGATAAGTTCCTCCTCGATGTGCGGCTTCGTCAAATGTTTTCTGACAATCTAAATAAGTAACATCTTTGACATTTACTGCACCCCTTTGCCAGGCTAGGCAATAACAGGCTCAATGAAATCTGAGTTACTGAGGCATGACCTGAAACAATATTAGCTGTCCTTGATTATGCTCTGAATTTTCATGTTCCCCTCCTCCCCAGCCCCAGTGTGATCCTTTTAATGGTTGTCCAAGACTTGCTTGACAACTAATGGGAAATGAACTGACTGGTAATTTCTTGCTGTGTGTCTGCTTGGCCCCATGCCAGTCTCTTGAAATGATAGTACTAAATATAAATTTTCATTACACCTTCTTCAATTTCTGTGCTTACTTCATGTAGTACTTTTAGATGAGCATTGTTCGGCTCCGGTCTCTTATCGGTTTTAAGAACAACAATCCAGTTAATTGACAGTTTGGGTATCATCACCTTTTCTTTTAATTCCTTGCCATCATTTCTGTGTGTTGAGTCTTAGGCAACTGTCTGCCCTCTTCAGTTTTAGAGATAGGTACAGGAATAATTGCTGTATAGCATTCCTGCTCCTTTACACTCCATCACCTTTCTTTCCTGTCAGTTGCTGGGTGTATAATTATGCTTAAAATATCTTTTGGTATTAGTTGAGATGCTTTGCACTATTTGATGCTCATTTTTCAATTTGGCTTTCTCAAGTATATTTGATTGCCTCAGGCTCTTGTTATAATTTACATAATCCTCCTGTATTCTAGATGCTTTCTACCTTTTAATGCTGTCATTTTATCCTTGATACTGTTTTCCTCATCCTTTGCTTCTGCACGGCAGCTTCAGTTCTCCTTTGTGACATATCCTGTAGATGTTTTATTGGAACAAGCATAGCCAGTAATATCCTTCCTTTACTACACTTGATTTTCTGGACTCTATTTAATTCACATCAATTTTCTTAAACTCACTTCTCCAAAATCTACCCTTTGTAAGGCCCATTATTTTCTCATTTTTTTTTCTTAACACAATCTAATGAATATTTTGGGTATGTTGACATGACTTGCTTTCTAAATCCACAAGAGCCTTTATGGAAATGCTATCTCTTCTCAATTTTTATTCAAGAAACCAAAGTAAAGTGGGTTGCACATTAGGCTCTCCCGCTGCCTTAAATCATGAAATAATATTTGTTGCATATGAACTCTAGCTAAAATTGCCATAGTCACCTGAGGTAGTTCTGGGTGATTTTAAATCCTGATAACTATAAATAAAAGCCATCGTATACAGTAAGTAGATTTATTTTTTGTTGAAATCAGAGTTCACTCAAAGTAGGACAATTTTCATATACCTGTTGGGATCAGATTAGCCACTGTCTTTCACCTAATTTAGGCCTTTTTTGTTAGTGTAAAGTGAGTATGGATTATTCACAACCTGATGTGGGAGCAGCCTACTGTCACTTAGGAATACTTTGCCACAGTTGTTGGCCTTGCAAAATACAGAACAGCGCTCAGTTTGCTCCTAGCTCCCAGAACCGTATCAAGTTTAGTTGTAAAGTAGATAATCTAATATAAATTCTAGCAAATAAGAACTACTAGCTGTGAAACACTGACATTTCTTTCACACACTTCAAATCTCCTTTTTGCTGTTTAGGTTCGGGGGAGTCTTAATGATTCACTTTTACAGCCGATGTTACACCTTTCAGCAGAGAGAGATAAAATTTACACTGCTGTCACCAGTGATCTGGGCTTCCCTGTGGTCTGCTGCACTTTCCCAACAGGTCATTGAATGCATTCAGAGATTTGTACCTCAAAACTCTTCAGAGATTACTTTAATTTTACTGTTTACTCTTGTAAAGTATCATGTGCAACGTGCAAGGAAGAATAATTCTAACCTGCTTTGTGAAATATAATGAACATTTGAAAACAAGACTCCTCCAAACTTGAAGTTACTGTTAAATTAACAGCTTTGATGTCTTTGCAGAGCAGCGTTAACAGCTCTTAATTCCTGAGACAGTCCTACTGTTTTGCTCAGTGAAAGTTTGTGTTACTGCAACTGAGAGTTGCTAGGGCTATTATTTTTTCAGATATGCTATTTTGAGTGGCTTTTTTTCTCCATGAAAATGATTATTTTGATATAAGGCAAAACAAAAATAAATCCTACCTAATTCTGTACTAAACTCAATGTTTTTTGCAGACAAAGGCAAAAGGGGAAGCAAGTACTTCAGTCACTCATTGTTTGGTAGAGCTGTTTGTAGTAGCAACTTCCAAAATAATGAGGTGTCACAAAGCTACTGTTGGTATGAGAGAAGGGCAAGCTTTGCCTTCTTTCTGTAAAGAGGAATCAACCTTCTCCCACCTTCCTGTACTTTGTATTTTTCTGCTCTCTTCAAAATACTCCATTGCTGCCAAATAATTGTTGTAAGTTATTGCCTGGGGATTTTTGTTATTTTTATCCCGCTCACCTATTTCTGTGGACTAGAAAGCAAATTCAGTGCTCATCACCAGTCAGCCCGTTCCTTCCTGCAGTGCCACCTCAGCTTTAAACCGTCTGCAAGTCACATGGTCTTGTTCATTAGTGGCTTAGATGGTCAGTGGTTTAATCACTTTTCCCTCAGTAGATCAAGGATGCCATCAATGAACTGTGAATTAACTCGTATGTGCTTTACTCAATTTCCTTGTCTGTCTTTGGAAAAGACGCTTTCTTCGTGGGAAATTAAAGCTCAGCTTTGCACATCAAGATTAGTGTTACACCATTCCTTTAAGCATCAAAAAAAAAGGTTTTCATAATTTCTTTTTCTTTTTTTTTGCCAGTTTTAGACATGTATTTCTGAGGAGAAGTTTTAATAGTTACCCCTGTGGTTGATAACACTGCATCTTGAACAGGAAGATGTATTTTTCTGTGCTACATGCAGAGACTAATACACTATTTTAGAGTAATTGGATATGATATATTGCATGTGTCCTTATGTCTACAATATCTAACTATATTTTACATCCTCCTAAGCTATTAGGCAAAGTGTTTTACAATGAAAGAGTGTTCCACGATTTAATTACACGTTTTGTACAAAATATTTCCATTTAACAGTTCCAAACTGTCTTTTCCCTTTAAGTATAACCACTTTGGCTCAGCTCCCATCCCTAACAATGGAAGTGTCACATGTGGTCCCTAAGTGTTTGAAAATGCTTTTCTTTAGTCTTCATTTATAAGCCCTGTCTTCCACTCTTTATCCTGCATTCACTGTTTTAATGTCTGGAATGGCCTCTACCATTGTTTTCACTGTGAGAGCAACGTAGCCAACAGTGGCTGTGGTTTGTCTTTGCATTCCCAGCGTGGTTTACAAATCCCAGTGTCCTTGCTTGAAGCCTAATTCTTTTTTTGTCTAGTCTAGATTAGTTCATTAGACCAGACTAGGAACCCTTAATCCTGACGAATGTTTACAAGCAGGTACTTTGCTGCAGGACCCTGACCTGAAAGTAATTCTTCATACCAGAAAGGGGAAAATTGTGTAGCTGACAGTAAATATGTCCCTAGATATGAAGGTAGAACAAGTTCCATCTCATGAGTTTTGGAGACGGTAGAAGGATTTTTATTAGCCCCATCCAATATCTCCATGAGGAGAATTGTGGGTGGAAAAGGGAATAAAAGATCATCTTCCTATGAAGACAGGAAAGGAAAATATCTTAGAGAGTTTTGTTGTTTATTTGATAATATTGTCGTTTATTTGTTATTATTTTGTTATTTATTGCCTCTGTAACTACCTGAAAGCAGGTTGCAGCCGTGTGGGGGCCGGGGCCTTCTCCCAGGTAACAAGTGACAGAGTGAGAGGAAATGGCCTCAATTTGCTATGGTGGGTGTGTGTGTGTGTTTAGACGGGATATGAGAGAAAACTTTGCTGGATGGGTTTTCAAGTGCTGGAACAGCCTGCTGGAGTGGTGAGTCGCCACTCCTGGAGGTATTTAAAAACTGTGTAGATGTGGCACTTGGGGACATGGCTTAGTGCTGGGGGAATGTTGGAGCTGGTAAGCTGGGAGGTCCTTTCCATCCTAAATGCTTCTATGATTCCGTGAAAGAGAACTGCCTCGGCAAATCAGAATACTAAGGCAATACTATGCTGTTGCTAAGCAATAAGTAGACAGGTTTTGTGCAATTTTCTACCTTCAGGTGGGTGATGTAACTGGTCTTGATTTGCTATCTCACAGAAGTCCTTATCTGGACAGTATGTGGAAGAAGACAAGGCCAGTGAGATAACAGGAGTGGTACAATTAGTATTAATTGACCTAATACATCAAGAACACATGCCTTATGTTGTTTGTTTGACAAATCCTGGCTGCCTTCTCCAGAATCAGAATGCAAACAATTTAAGGTATCACACTGCTTCTGAGATGAAGCAATCATTTAATTTCAGATGGTCAAAAAGTA
Organism: Oxyruncus cristatus; assembly: GCA_013399855.1. NCBI lineage: Eukaryota > Metazoa > Chordata > Aves > Passeriformes > Cotingidae > Oxyruncus > Oxyruncus cristatus. The sequence goes on along the minus strand of VXAY01001561.1, from coordinate 3,044,056 downwards.
ACAAGATGGGAGGAAAGAAAATAATGAAAGAAGGAGGAGTGAGATAAAGATTTGAAAATGTTCAAAGAATTATGTGTTTTTTCTATGTAAGCACCTACTTGTTTCTAAATGCTAAGATTTTTATAATTTAGTAATGGCACGTGCTGGACTGCGTCACTCAGACCTCATTCTTAGTATATATTCAGCCCAGAATGTGCTATTTACCTATTGCAAAATAGCATTATTCACGTTATTACATTTGCCAGTGCAGCACTACAAAGTCTAAAGTACAGCTTAACTTAGCAAATACTGAGTAAAATTGAAGTGATTCCAAAGATTGCGGACGTACTGTAGCCAGCGGCAGGTATGATGCACATGGAGCTTGGCTTAAATAGTTATTTGTTGTTGTTATTTGATCCAAAGGACTAATTTCAGCTTTGACATCAGATAACCAGAGGGGTTTTCTTCCAGAACACTAACTTCAGAAGGGCTTCAGGAATTGGGTCTGGCATGCAATTAAAGCATTTGGAGATACTAAGTAAACTTTCCACTTGGATGCCGAGTCTACTCCTTCTGACATCCCAGTGCGCCTTTTGTGAGGCTCATTTTTTTAGTATGTCAAGAGATCTAAGCCTTAAATGAAGCAGGCTGTACTAGACACAGCTTTTCATCACCAGCGGGATCACGACCTTGCAGTGTATATCGAATTTAAGTTTAATACTGTAATGGATGGGACTTGTAATAAAAATTGCCAGATGTTTTGTGAGTGAGTAATAAAGAGTAGATTAGAGTACGGGACTTCAAGGGTCCATTCAAACAATACTGAATTTATACCAGTTTTTGGCATTGTTTTTATGGTTTGGAAAGCTTTTAATAAAATCCAGGCCTTGTCCATTATTTAATTACTTTGCTATTTTTTTTTTATGCTTTCTTCGTAGCGTAATAGGTAGTTTGCATAAAATGCTACCACTGTTAAATATCTGTTTGTGCAGCAAGGAACACAGTGGTGTTCCTTCTGTCCTAATGTATCACTTAAATGGAGATAAAATAGTGATTACGCTTACTCTTTAGGACCATAGACTTGGATTTACTCTCAGGTCCTCCTACATATGTAACCATTTTGGCAGACTCATTTAAGTTTTCTGAAGATCCTGGTACTTGCTGCTACAGTTACTCTGACTTTAGTGGAGTTTTATTTTACGGTTCTGTCATCAATCTGCTCATGTTTCACCAGCAGTAAGTGCGAGCTGTCCCTAGCACGAAAAAAACCCCCAAAACAACACAAAACCCAAAACAAAAAAAAAAAATCCACGGGGTTGGGGGGTGGGGGAGGGATAAAGAAAAGAGAAGTAAGATGTTTGAAGCTTAGAAAAGAGCATTAACTGCTGCATGGCATTTTTCTGTGGTTGTGAAGACCCATGTGGAGGTTCCCTGTCTGTTAAAGGTGTGAAGGTCAAGCAGGCAGATTTGTTCCATGCGGGGGCTTGTGGGGATGTGCCTGTTGCTTTTGCCTTTCCCAGAGAAAGGAAAAGCTGTCTGAGGCTTCCAGGGGTGGTTTAACAGCAGGGTCAGCATGCCTGCTGCTGCATTTCCTTATGAAAGAGAGATGCTACAGTGCAGCTCTGGAGGAGCACAACGTGCCTTGCAAGGGCTCAGTGATACTGTGCCTTTTCTGGGGAGCACCAGTGTGTTTATTATCCTACCTTATTTAGTGCTCGCCCCCAGACTGTCAGTTGCCCAAGCTCCCTTCCATGGGACTCCAGGCAAGTCTTGGTGAGATTGATGGTTTAAATGGCCTTTCGGGGCTGGTAAAATTAAGGATCTTGATTACTGAATTTTATGTGGAGTACTAGTGAAAATGAAGCCTTCAGAATGGCACAGGAAAAATGAAATAAAACAATTACATGGCAATAAAGGTTCTTCAGACATCAAAGTTCACATGCTCTTAGGAGGTTTCCTACCATGCTGATTAAATACCACTAAAACCCAGCAAGCTCTCCTAAAATAGGTGCCGTTTCCTTGTACTGTACAGACAGTTATATCTCTTGCTGATCTTTCTGTTATTATTATTTTGTTGTGTTCTGCACTTTATTTCCTGTCAGCAATCACACTAATTGAAAATCTGAAGTAAATTGTTATTAATTATTACAGTAATATAGTGCGTCATAAATACAATACTTCCTGAATAGTAACAACAAGGCTAAGAAAGTTAGTAACTAGCTTTGGGATGGCATGAAATCACAAAGGAGAAAGACACATTAAGATCAACAAGGCAAAGGCAGAAATCCTCAGGTTTTCAGTGTAAATTTGAGTAACCGTGACCTTTAAAAAGTTTTCAGAAATTTGTCTGTGCTCAGAACAGACATGCTGCAAGTATATCACACAGTTTCACTTCTTCTTTATTTCACTTCTCCTTTCTCACCCTCTATCCATATACCTTTTCAGCTCTTGAAAAATGCCAGTGTAAATGTGCTGTGAAATATGTGTGCCTCATAAATGTTCCTTTTCTTTTTATCCTTCATTAGGACATTGTGATTTATAATGACCAGCTATTCTGTATTATGTCAGTTGTACCAGAATGGTGGCATTACTCTTTGGATTGAAGCATAGGACAGATACTGGCAATACAAAGTACATTTTGCTTGGCAAATATTGCTGAAGAATAGCTGTGTCTTCCTTTGGGAAGGATCAGCAAGACTGAAGTGAGAACTTATAAGGATCTCCTCTCAGTTTTGTACAATTCCAGTAGACTTTTAATGATAAAACTGTAGCCTGTACCAGGGAAAGGTTTGGAAGAAACAGAAGAGGATTTAGGGAGATGTTTCCCTTTTAGGGAGACATCCCATGGAAGATGCAAAGGCACTCCTGGAATGACATAGTCTGCTGGTCTTCCTACCCTGAAAGGAAGAAGCAGAGACCTATCTATTCCTCTCCTACAAAGACCTGTGTTAGTAGGAGCACAGACCATTTATACTTCTCTGGAGTAAAGCAGTGATGGGTTTGCACATGGAGTACGGTTAAAAGGAAGTTTTCTTGCATTTTGGATTGAAAGGGAAAGATAGCTGCAAGCCAATTATACTGGTGGAGCTTCAGAGCAGCAGCTGCTTACTACACCAGAAGCACAGCCTGAGAGGTGAGGACCTCTGCAAGCTGGAAGCAGCATCGCTCAGCTCCCCGCTGAAACCAAAGATGAGGACAAAAATTCTGCTTTTGGGAATCTAATCTTGCTTTTCTACAGCTAACTCTGTAGCTGTCATGTTTTGATGATAATGACTTCAGATGGCAATCGGTACCTTGGTCAAAAAGGGGAAAAAATGTTGAGAGGAGCCAGTTCTGATGAGTGCTGTGTGAAAGATGAGAAAGGCCTAGGTCATTAGTGGTGACTGATGCTAGAGGAGAAGCATATAAATGATGTACTGGAGTAATACATTAGGGCACAATATGAAGCCCCTCTCAACCTGTGAAATGTATCACCAATCAAATTTGTTTTGAAGGTCTTCTCTTTACCTAGCAAGGAGGGCTTGATGGGAATTTCTGTCAAGTCTCCACTTGCTTGAGGGTTGGTGGATGTTTTAATTTGCAGGCATTACCAGACTGGGAGTGGTAATGGTCTGGCTGTTAATGGAAAGGAAAGCTTGTTGTCAATATTGGGAGCTTTTTATTTGGGAGCATAGGTTGTTTTGATTTGGTTTACTTTAGAAGAATAATTCTGAGATATTTAGAGAAGCACAGCACAAGGTCGTGATGAATTTCAACACAATTATTTCATGATTTAAGACAGCAGGAGAGCCCAACGTGCAACCCATTTTACTTTGCTTTCTTGAATAAAAATGAACTGTTGAGAAGAACAGGCTGAAGTTTCTGGTGGCTCCTGTAAATCACCTCAGCTGTCAAAGGCACACAGCAGCTTTCAAAGGAGAATATCAGCTGTTTTTGTACTTGCTTAACTATTAAAATAAAGTCCTGCGGGTGGAAACTGTCCTGAAGTATTTATATGCCCTTTCATGGCTACAACACCATCCATACTGCCTTCTTAAGTGGATTTTAAACTAGAGGAATGGGAATATTTATTCTATCTTGGCCTGAATGTGTAGTTTGTCAGGGACAGGAGGGCTCTGCCCGTCCAACACACCTGATGCAGTCAGTGGTGCATCTTCACTTCCCAAATGCACATGATCACCATCTCCTTGGGAAATGCTGCAGAATGGTAACTGTCTCTGACCTCTAAAGTCACTCTGGAATTCAGATAGTGTGAAATATTTTCCAGATTTCTGTCATAAAGCCTGACAGTAATTTTGTGTCTGGGTCTTCCTGTTCACATGTGAAGTTCTCCACTTCCTGATTCACTGTGTGTTTTTAGCAGTTAGCTGAGATCATTCCAACTATCACATTGCCAGGAGCAGGCATTTGTTGCCTTTCCTCACTGACTTGGACTTACCTATTTTTTTATGGGCTTATATTTTATTCAATATTTTGGATATACTGCATACTTATGTATTAAGATAGATATAGCGTCCAAAAATTATAAATACTTTGCTTCTTTTGGTACCTTTGAACTAAATGCATTATTTGGCTGGTAACTTTAATTTTATCTGCCTGTTTCAACTTATATTAGATTTGACTGCATTAAGGCCACTGGCTTTCATGAAGCTGGTGTCTTATTTTTGGTATGTTGCATAATCTGAGGAACTTAGTCTATTTAAAAATTGATACATCATATAAAACTATCTTGTGAACATAATAATTTACAGTAGAAAATGAGATGTAAGTTTGGTGCACAAGTTCTAAGTTATTTACATCTTCCATAAAAAAGGAGTGCAGAACAATCCTGCTTGTAAGTTTTTCCTCTGAGTTTACTATTCTTCTGTCTTCATCCCATTTTGCTTGCCTTTTACAATTATATCATTGGAACAATCAAATATTAAATCTAGATGAGGATAAGGTTTTATATCTTCCATTATATTCCCCTTAATATTTTCATTTTCTATCCTTTGAACCAAGAATCTTATTTAAAGAGCTGTGTTGTAGATGGGGTAAGGAATCAGTAAAGACATTGGGGTTTAATCTGGGCAAGAGTCTATTTTCTATCTGGTCGTTTCATCACTACAGAGCTGAAAGAGAGCAGGTTGGGCTATGAATCATTGGAAACACGATCTGTATTTTTAACAGGGAAAAAAAACCCCAAATCTGATCTTGTCTCTGTAGACGTGTTTCTTTCATTAGGCCTCCAGCTGTCCTCTGGCCTCAATTTTATTTAAGTCAAAAACAGTTTGAGAAACATATGTTGATTTCAATAATGACTGGTCAGAGTGCCTTTAACCTGAATTTTGTGTGGCTTTTTTTTTTGCACTCAAGATTTTTATTACAAATATAGCAAGGTCTGTGCATGCCAGCTCGTAGTATAGGAGTGTTTTGCAGTCTTTTTTGTTTGCAGCTGGTAAAGCTATGTCCCTTCAAAAACGTCCAGTGTAGGCTAAGTTTGAATCCTCCTTCAGTACCAAGGCCATGCATATCCTGAATGTACCCTTCACTGCTGATGGTGCACAACTTGCTGAAGCACTAATGATGAGCTGATGGGTTTGAGGGGAAAGATGTTTTATTTAGAGGGATTTGTTTAGAGAAATCTTTTTTTTCTGGCCAAGTCAAATCAAACCTGCTGTGAATGGCAAGAAGTTTGATCTAGGAACTGGTTTGCTCTTTTATTTATAAAATGCTTGCTTTGAGAATGTTTCAGAATGCAGGTGTGAGATGGAGAATAGTGTATACATATTATTTAGCATTGGTTTAAATTTTTTTCTTGATTTCATAGGTTATGTGACTAATTTTTCTTTTTATTAACAGCTGTCTTTTTTCTTTGAAATAAAGTGCAGGTGATATCACATCTGTGTAAATCAATATAACAGTGACATTATGCATGTATGTTATTATTTAACCATTGCTCTCTAGGGCATAGTTATGTCAGTCATATTTTATAGAGAGTTTCTGTAGACTGTTATAGTCATTACAATCTGTTCAGTGGAAGGCTCCTGCAAAATCACCATTTTCATGGTGTATCAAGTGGTAACAGTGTTGTATGGGAAAACAGTAACAGGGTCTCTGAATAACACAATCCTGTAAGCACTGCAGGAAATAATGCATGAAGAACATGCAACTAAAGTACTGAGCAGATGAATACTCTGTATGGAAGATGTTAGTGCAAAGAATTTTTCAAGTCATCTAGTGTGAGAGTCACCCATGAATTTATGCCTGTAAATGCAAAACTGTTAATGTGCATTGGTGTCTTTTGGAAGCCTGTCAAATGCACATTTTGTGCTGTCTTGAATTATTACTTGTGTCTATATTAAGTAGGCATCAAATTGTGCTTAAAGATAAATGACTGCTGGTTTGGATGCCTTTTTCTGAAAACTGCCCAAAAAGGAGGATGAAATCGGAAGTTGTGTGCAATCATGTTTCACCAATATACAATGGCATAAACCTTATAACGCATAAATCTCCTTTTGGGTGACATCTAGGCAGAATGAACTCTCTAAATATTCCCTCTAACAAAATTCTTTTCTAAATCAGATATGATTTATGCTAACATTGATATGATGAACAACATTTTATGGATCTCAAATATTTGTCACCCACAATTTTATTCAGGGACCCCAAAAACAAAGAGGACATGAGACAAATAATTGCTTGCCTCGTTTCACATTGTTATCTTAATATACCAAGGCGTTGTAAGGTGAGCATTGTGACCAAGTTTTTTTAAATGAAGCAATAATTTGTGCTGACTTGTACCAGAGATAATCCTTTCTAGATTATGATACCATGATGGCATGTAATATGACCTAGAATATGTGGATAAAATTTTCTTTTTTTTTTTTTTTCTTTTTCTGTCTCTGGTGTTATACTTAATAATTTTGTTGCTTTAATGGATTAAAAATTTGCAGATTACTTTTTTCCCTTAACATTTATTAATACTGCTCAAACAATTGTGAGAATTTTTAGCCACAATCATGTTTAATAATTATCATAAAATTCTCTTCCAACTTGCGGAAGCACAGTCAAACACCAACTAAAGTAGAGGTAACCACCACTTCTTACTTTGCACATGATAGTTGCAGCTTTAGGGTAAACTGTGAGGAAAAAGGGAGGGTAAAACCTTGCTGTTTAGTCCACTGGCAGTTTCTGAGCATCAGATTTTCTTCTTGCATTCACAGTATTTATTTTGGGGCTTGACCACTACATACCAAATGACTGTTTTGTTTTCAGAAAGTTCAGACAACACAACTGTGAATCTGTCCCTCCCAAATGCTTAGAATTAAGCATTTTATTCCCTAAGGTGCTCTAGCAGGAACATTGCTAATGAGCGAATCCATATTTATGTGCATTTGAGTGACACCATGTTTTTTAAAACAAATGCTGAAGTACCAGATGTGAAAGTAGTACTCTGGGCTTTAGATTGTGAGCCACAACTGTGCAGACCACAGGGATCTGAGGAGATTCCATGACGAAGTTGTTCATGTCAGATTTTAACCACAGTTACACAAAAGTGAAAAGAGCATTTGAAAAGTTTTAAGGATAGAGATGCCCGATATGAAACTCTTTGGATGCTTCTTTCAGAAGCCCCAGAAAACGTAAAATGCAAACTGTAGAACAGGTCCTGCCCACAACTTCTGGCAGCCTAACCAGGGTGGACATAAGCAGAGAGGTTGTGTTGGGAAATGGGCGGGAGAAAAAGCAAGGAAAACCATGAGCATGGGATGGAGTGGAATTGAGCAGCTGGAATTTAACACATTTCTCTAGCAAATGCTGATTATGAAATTATATTAAGCTATTGCTTCTCTTACTTGAAAGACAATTTGTGTTGACCAGCCCTTTGAAAGAGAGCATGTGGAAAGCACGAGGGAACTGAACCACGAAGAAAGGACAGTGTATGTGACTGAATGTGTGGGTTGCTTTGTATGGCACCAGTGTGTTCAGTCTTTATCACTATCTCAAAACCCCTTTTTTCTCCCTCCATTGGCCATGAGAAGTATCCTCAGAATCCTAAAAGAATGGGACTCTAGCAGTAGGTATCCAGCAATGAAAACAGCGAGCAATTTAGCTTTGTGCCCTGCCACATCATTAAAGTTTTCTTCAACAGTACTTTCTTACGGCTCCTCCCAAATATTCAGGGTGTTTCTGAGCTGTTCGTAATAGACCCTAAGATAAGTCATAGAAACATAATCAGGATGTTTCCAAGGTGCTGTGATTTTAATAAAATTCAAAACGAGTCATAGATTAATAGAATGGTTTGAGTTGGAAGGGACCTTACAGATCATCTCATTCCACCCTTGTCATAGGCAGGGAAACCTTCCACTAGACCAGGTTGCTCAAAGCCTCATCCAACCTGGCCTTGGCCCTCTTTGTATAACCTGTGCCAGTGCCTCACCACCCTCTTAGTAAAGAATTTCTTCCTCATATCCGATCTAAACCTTCCTTCTGTCAGTCAAAGGCCATTCCCCCTTGTCCTATCATTCCAAGCCCTTGTCCAAAGTCCCTCTCCTGCTCTCTTGTCATTCCTTTACCTACTGGATGGGGCTTTAAGGTCTTTAGGGTCTCCCTGGAGCCTTCTCTTCTCCAGACTGAACACCCCCAGCTCTCCCAGCCTGTCTTCATCGCAGAGGTGTTCCAGCCCTTGGAGCAACTTTGTGTCTTCCTCTGGACTTACTCCAGCAGGTCCATGCTCACTTCTTCCATCCAGATCAAGCTTTCCATTTCAGCTTCTCAAAACACAAAGCTCTTGTATAGGCCCATTGCTGATTATATCAATTATGTACATTTTTCTTTTGTTTATCATAAAATGAAAGGCCTGATGCGAGGGGCTGGTATAGAAACAGAGCTGCCAACTTGAAATGTTGAAAAGCAGTGGTTGTCAGCAACAAGCTTCAGTTACTTCCCTTAGGATAATTCCACACATCACACTGACAGGACATTTCTGCTGATGCTCAGTCTAAATATTAATGTGCTGCCCTTAGTTCTTGTCAAACCTCCCTCTGATACTCTTAAGTTACTCCTGGGTGTCTGTTCCTTTTGAATACATGCACTGTTGTTGTTTTCCATCGTTAGGACTTTATTCCTTTCTTGATCAAAATACTTGGTCTTCTGATGTGAGGAGAAGATCCAAAATATTAAATATTTGCAAAACTGAGTGTTTTGAAAGCTGACTCTAAAACATTTGTTGCCTGAAAACCAGCAAATGTCCACACCCAAAACTCCTGTGCCTCCTTTTCCCCAAAGAATGTATGAAACACAGAAGAGCAAGGAAATTGGTTAAAGGCTATAAAAGTAGGTAGAATGTAACCTCACCCTTTTAACCTAATTTTTGAATGATATACAGTACTACACACCTCCTTAAGTATATCCTAATTCCAAAGTCAAAGATAAAAAATTCAGTAATGGTAAGTGTGTATCCTTGAATATATACCTTTTTTTTTCGTGATCAAACACTGCCTCTGCATGCCATTCTATGTTCCATATTTGCAAAAACGTCATAAAGATGACTATCTTTGGATGTCTGGAGTTGTGTGAATCAGTAAATTGTTTATTTTCTCAGTGGGAGTTCACTCAGGACATTGAGGAGCTATTTCCTCCTAATTAGTTCCCTAGCGTCCTCTTATAAAAAAAACACCTTAGGCATCAAGGAGTCTGTTTGGGGTCATTATTTTCTTGATAAATGTCCTCCCCACCACTCCAGATTTCCCAGAAGGGAGACTGCAGGGTAGAAGAGTGTTGTGTTGCACGATATATTCCATGATTGGTTCAAATTACTCAATTTACCCAGTATTTTCAAAAAAACCAATCCTAAGTCATCAGTCAGCCACATCCTACTTCCAGTGCTGATGCCAGACAGTCATTTTCCCTCAGAGCATCATTGAACATGAGCTCTCCTCAGCTTGTTTCTTACTTTGATGAACTAGATGGCTGCAGGGACTGTGCTGAGATTTGAGACATTTCATTTGAGATGTTGCTGGTTGTTTCCACTGCAGATAGCTCTGTAGAAAAGGAGTGGACAACACTGATTGTACTCATACTAGGCAGAGATTACTGACCTGTAAAATTCACCATCATTTTTTATCAAACCACTGTGAGATGTCGTCTTGTCAGATAGGTGTGCTAATGCAAGGTGCTTTATCTTGTCTAATCTTTGAAATGAAACCTACAAGTAAGCCTAAGGCAATGCTGAAAGAGGTTGTCAGTTATTTAGCACATGCTAAAGAAACAAGAACTACTGTTTTGGTCTTTAGATCAACAAATATTTGCTTAAAAAAGAAAAAAATTATATCCTTCATTTTAGACTCAAATTGTAGCTCCATCTGGTGTAAATGTGTTCATTTTCACCTGTCACAAACCCACTCATGCTCAGTATCTTGTGATTATTACACCGTGATCACTCTCTGATAGTTGTGATCACCTCTATGATCCAGCGTTGCCAAGCTCAACTTTGTGTTTTCATTTATTCTGTCGGTGCTGAACTGACTCTGACAGAGTTTGAAACACTGGGCTTATTTTCCCACAGCCTAAATCCTCCCTAAATCCCAGTGTTTTATTTTGGCCTTACCAGACTCCAAGACAGTTGGGTAGACCAGGCACTCCAAGTAGAATTGCAGATGTGAGACACTGGACTGTAGCAGGTGTATTTGTGTGCTCCTCCAGGTATTGTTGGATTCACATCTGTGCCAGACTCACTGCAGAACATGTACAGAACAGGCTGTGAGGTGCTGTGGAGCTGTGGCTGCTCAGCAGCAGTGCCCATCACATGTGTAACCCGTGCGTGACTGTGGGAGGAGGCAAATGCTGGCTTGGGATAATTCCCCCTTTAACAAGGGCTGCTGCAACATTCCCTCTGCAAACAAATTCCTCTTAGCCCCTCTCTGATTGACATCACCTCTCAAAGGTAATATTCCCAGTGTCAGGGAAATACTTCTGGTTTATTTCTGTGAAACTTTGTTTGATTGAAGCTCAAATAAAGGCCTAAAGATATAAATAGAAATAAACTTTTTCATTGTTGGTACAGGAACCTTTTTTTAATCCCATGATTATGAAAATACCGTACAGAGATGTCTCTCAGGTTTGCAGTGTGAGCTTTCCAGCCTTTCTTGCGGTCTCTGAATTCCACGTGTGCAGCACAAGCCCAGCATCACAATAAACACGGAGAACAGTTGTGAGCAAAGAAAACGGGAAGCTGAGAAAAACAGATGCCTTGCAATTTGTACACGTTGTTTAGTATTGAACTGATCCCTAACATTACATCAGGTGCTTTATTATGTTCGCCCACCTTAGGAACAAGCTGAAGCAGCAGCAGTGGCCAGCTCAGGCTTGTGGGGATTGCAGCCACACTGCCTGCACCCTCTACTGGCTGATCCACAGACCTCAGAGGCGGATGGATGATTTTTTTTTTCCTCAGCTATAGGAATAAATTTCTCAGCCTGGAATAATAACATTTGCCAGCAAAAATTTTATAGCACCATTATTAAAAGAAATAGGAAATTTGGGTGTCCTTTTTGTCTGGAATAGAAAAGAAAGGGAAAGGTCTGAGAAATAGAAAACTAATGGATTCTTTCATCTTGCCTAAGAAACTATTTGTTGAGAACCACTGTGCTCAGTTTCTGTGGCAAGGGTATGCCAAAGTTTGCCACACAGAAGGAGATTAAGCTGTATTGTGCTTATTGGGAATGCCAGTTCGTTAAGTTCTGCAAGTGCCAGATGTGGGGAAAAAAGAAAAGGAAAGGTAGTATTCTGCAACCAAGACCTTCTAGAAGTTTGAAAATTAAAATTCGAAATCATGTCTTTCTGGGTGTGGGATCCACTTTAGCCACAAATAGGTATTAGAAAGTATTTGTATAGGTTTAACTTTGAGGTAGTTCTAGCTGATCTAACATAAAAAACAACTGCAATTTCAAAGTCCATGTAGACTGCACACTGTGACACGACCATAGTGTATAGAGGATCCTATATTCTCCTGGGTTATGACATCGGTTAAATAACAGGCTTCTAGGATGCTGCGGTTTCCCTATTGCCATTTTTTTCCTCTTGTTTTACTTTTTCTTCTTGTCTGCCTATACGGATGCCAGCTAAGGCTTCCTGAGGCTGTTACTGTTGGAGCAGACAGAGGTGTCTGCAGATATTTTGCATAGCGCAGAGGAGCTGTTTGTGTCTCCAGTTTTCCAGGGTGCCTTGCCATGCAGCTACTGTAGATCTGGTCCTATCACGTGTCTATGTGCAGTCAGAGACACAAAGGCACATAACCTAACATGCATCCATTACACAGCTGGAATGAAGAATTTTATTGTTGCTACTCTGCTATTAAATCATCAGAACAACCAGATTTTACAGGAATAATATTTTTGGGCTATAAATAACAGCTTGGTTATACTACAGTGAGATTTTCCGAAATCACAAGGGATTTGCTTTGCCTTCAGTTTTCTTTCTTAAAAGTAATTGTATTTTCAGAAGGAATAGTGCCCCACTCATCACTTGCTAAAAATGATGTTTCTCTGGGTCCCTCAGTTAAGGAGCTCTTCAGGTGTCTCTGCTTTAGAAATTCTTGGCAATTTCTGTACTCTCTGCTTTGCCTGTGTGTTCTTGCCTGTACATGTCAATTTTGTGTCGTTTGTCATTGTGCAGTGAATCAGATTTCCAGACATGACAAGCTTTAAGACTTGCTAAGATAAGCAAGCGAATGTGTTACTGTTTGTACAATGGCATTTTCATATTGATACTGTCTCCTGGTTTTCCCATCACTATTGAGGCTGATTAATGCCTGCAAAACACAGGAACGTGTCTTTTACAAAGCGTTTTTCTGTCGATTCATAGTTTCCTATTGCTTATTATAGCAGAATTTCATAAACACGTCGCATCAACTGCTCCACAAAACCAGTTTGTCCCACACAACTCTCTCGGGTGCCTGGCCTCTTTCAGAGGTCTATCAATGCCCTGTAGCAACACAGACCCACTGCTGCACCTGCAAGTGACTGCACGGGTCGGTGCCAAACAGCTGGGGCTGGCAGAGGCAGCAGCGCTGAGCTGCCTCGGCACTGCCTCTTGACCTCCCTCTCCTCCCCAGCCTGGGAATTCCTAGATGCCTTCCTCCTTCTCCTTGGTATGGGAAGGTTGTCTTTGCCTTGGTGATAGAAAAATCAAAATGGATTAGGCAGAGTTAAAGATCAGAAAGATAAAATAGTTTGGTCAAGGTCTCCACACAGTCACTGGCAAAGCCAGACCAAGGCTCTGCCCTGACCCCAGCCTGGTACCCAATCCCCAGCTCACTCCAGCCTCTTTCAAATGCAGCTCACATAAACCAGGTTGGAAGTGATTTACTGCTTTTTAAGAGTGTTTTCAAATTGTGTCTCTTTCAGTTGTCAGGAATTAACTGGGACTGTCTGAGTTTTAATTAATGGATTGTGTTATTTGGTGCATCTGAAAAGAAAATGCAAGGAACACTTTTGGCTCTTTTGGCCAGTAGCCATAATGACAGCCAGGCTAATTATATCGGTCACCAAGTTATCAGAGCAATCGTAACTGGAGGGAAACAGATGCCAAGAGAAGCTGGTAGTAAAATCATGATGTATTTCACAATCATCTTATTACTGACTGATTTAAATAGGGACTTAAAATGTTCTGTCAGTGCTGAGAAAGTGTCAAGGTTCCAGCAAGTCTTAATTCACAGAAGTTCAAGCTCTCCTTGCTTATGGAAACTGACTGGTGAAAAAGCAAACGGTATTCTTCAGTAAAAGCATGTGGAAAACAATTTACTGTTTTCACTTGCAAATGCTAACAATCCAGGCTACATGTTCATTTTTCTGCTGAGGTTAGGTGTTAGGAAACAAAACTCTCTGATGAGGTTCTTCTAAATTCCATTTTTTTCACATCAGAGATGAAGTTGGCCCATAGTTCTCTGTCATTTGCTTACTGGATCTAAAAGAATATAATCTGCATGTAATAGTGACTCAGAGCACCAGCTCCCGCAGGGAATGTCCCTGTGTGATTTCAAATTCAGTACGTCAGAAGTAGTATACAATATGTACTCCTCTCAACTCTAGGTTTAAACTAATTTAATTAAAAAAACCTAGAAATAGGTTGGCTCTTACACAGTGTGAACAGAATACCCTTTGTGTAAATGCTTTTTGTAATTTAAAAACCAAACCCTGGCCCCATAGTTTCCTGTATTGGGTCACTGCAAACCAAGGTACTGCTGGATTGTGACTCCAAATCATAACTGAAATTTTGGGAAGGAACAAGGTCATAAAACTCTTCTGGACTAAATGTATTCCCAGCCACATAAACAAGGAAATAGATTTTATAATTAATTCAGAGTTCCCTGGCAAGCACAGTGTTGTAGTGTGTTGTAATCTACTGATTAAGTTCCAGTAAGAACACTGGCAATGGCTTTTTTTTATCAATATCAGTCTTTTAACAGCACCCAAAAGAACCTGAATCTCAGAATAACCATGGGCAGACTGTGCTCATCTGAGCATCCAGTCAACACAGGGCAGCTCTTGGGTGAGTCTGTAGGAACAGGGTTTGTGTTATCCTTGGGTCCTGTGCTTCCTCTTCCCATGTCCTCGAGCACTGCATTTTGGAAACATGGTACTTTATGGAAAATTGCCTTGGAGAAGTTCAGGCTGAATGGGTGTTTGAAACCTTCCAGCAAAGCTTTTAATCCACTAGGATTCTACTTCAGAGAATGCTTTGCCATCCATCAGGCCATTGGTCGTGGCTGTTAATTAAATGAAAATACGAAATAAATCTACAGTGCAGAGATACAACACAGCCAATTAAATATTCCAGTACAAGGTGCTAATGATAAAAAGCAAATGTCACTGAGGACAACCTGTATGATGTCAGAATACAAATCCTACCAGATGACAAAACGTACGACTCCTGTCACAGGTAGGGAGGAAGAAACCCAGTGACCCTGACCACTGAAGTGCAGCAGAGATGGTGGTGAGGCCATTTGGTACATGAGCAAAGACTTGGGACCTTCTGTGGCAGCTAAAGTTGGCAAGTTGAAGTTGGAACTCTAAGACTACGTGCTCCTTATTTTCTTGACTTTTGACGTGTGAAACTGACCATTTCTGAGTGAGATCTTTGCCATACAGGCATATTTTTTAAAATGTGGTTGTTTAAGTATAAAAGAGCAATACTAAAGAAAGCAAATAATAACTGTGTTTGAAGTGACTGAGAGACTGTCAGCTCTGTAGCTTTGTGAAGAGGTTTCATGGCCACACTGTGTTGAGGGACGACCTCTTTAAGTGGCTCTTCTTGGCAAGGTTAAACCAAATGAATGGCAATAACTCAGCAGTTACAGCTAAGTACAGCAGCTCACAGACAGGCATTATAATTTCATTAAAGTTCTGGCAATCAGGGGCAATCTAAAGAATATAAACGCACTGAGATGAGTAATCTTAAGTTCCATGAAATCAAAGAAAATATTTAATAAAGTTATTGCAAGAAAAAATTTAATGAGCTATCTTGAGACAAAGAAATTAATAAATATTTAGTATCCTGTATATATAAACAAATCCACCTTTTCTACCTATTAGAAAGGTTAATATTTTTTTCTTGAGAAACACAGCCTGATAAAATGTATACTTGAAAGAAAAACATGACTATCTTAAATTATACATTGCAGTAGCTCATGAAACTTGTGTCACATTCAAAACTTTCCTACCATTGATGTTTCAGGTGCATTCTTTATTTGCCTCAATAAGCATTTTAGCTTGGATTACTAGTTGGAGCTTCTTTCTTCTTTTTAGCTTTTGATTGTATGTTTTGCTCTTTTGAGAAGTTAGGTGCTTACATGAGGGCTGTATGAAGGGCTTCATGTTCTTAAAACAGGGAAAATGGAGCAGGGTTGAATTTTAGAATATTGCAGAATGCTGGTCTTTGAAATTTTCATGGATTTTCAGTCCTTAGAAATTTATCTGTCTTTCCATTCCTTTAGTAAAAGCAGATAACACAACCCTACCAAGACTCAGCCAAACTAAATATTAAATAATGCCATCCTTTAAAGCAGTTTCACATTCCTTAGATTATAATGAAAGTGTAATTTCTTGACATGCAGCATGTTAAAACATACTTTAAAAAAGCTCTAATTTACTACAGGCTCTTCTCCCCTTCTTTCAAATGAGTCCAAACACTCCTTACACATATGTGTATAGATATGTATCAGAGAATGAAGAATGGTTTGGGTTGGAAGGGACCTTAAAGATCATCTAGTTCCAACACCATATGTTTATATACATATATATGTGTATCTATGTATAAATAAATGTGTGTACAGGCCACTTGGGTCTTTAAAGCAAGGACATACTGGATGTAAACTGAATCAGTGTCAAATTGCACTGCTAATACAGTAGTGTCAGGTTTTGGGCAGCGTTATTACCACATTTATGTTCAGGCTCAGCTATCCCTATCACATCAGTAGAGAGAGATCAGTCCTGTACTTCATGTTCCCAACCCTACATCCCTTCCTAGACCTGCATAACTTTCCAGAGCTGAAGAAATCAGGACAAACCTTGTTGCCCTCCACAAGCCGGTATTCCTTTTTCTCCAGGAACATTTTGGATGAGAGGAGAGCTATTGTGATATCCAGGTCTCTGGAGGGAAGAAGCAAGGAGAAATGTCTGAAACGTGGAGAATGGGAGCAGAGAGAAAAACAGCAGAAAAGTTCTGGAAAGGGACCCCAACCTTGGGGACAGACCAGAGCAAAAGTGACGCAATGAATTAATTGATGTCACACATCACTGCTGTGAGAGGGAGTTAAAGGAAAACTCAGTGTGCTCAAACAACAACTTCGTGCCATTTCTGCACAAGTGAAGTTGGGTTAGGACCACGTGGAGGATTGATAGTCAAAGGTGGGATTGTAGCAAATTGGATGGAAATTATCAGCTCCCACCACCCAGAAAACATACGGCAAAGGGATAAATGGGTAGATTTTTCCCCATAATTAGTTAGGGACAGTATGCTTAAATGATACTCAGAGCACTTCAATGAGATGTTCACATGATGGCTCAGGGAACCTGGGGAAGATAGATACATCCTCCTTCAAGGACCGAAAGGAAAACTTTACACACCTGGACTCCAATGGCTCATCGAGTGACAGTCAGGGTGCAGTTATTTTGTATCACCATTATTTCTTACTTTTCAGTGCAAAAACCAACCCATAGACAAAGCTACTCCAGGGTTTTCTGCGGATGAATAATGGCAGAATATCTCACCTGGTACTGCCTCTTTGGTGATAGTTTTTAGGCTGTTGGTTGATCTGTGGTTGATCTGTGATGTTCCCTTGAGTCTAACATAACAACATGCGTAGGATTGCTCTGTCAGCAGAGTATGTTCTGCCTTTCCCTCCCGTATCTGAGAGCTGTACACTTTTGGTGGCCACGAAAGAGTTAAATTTCAGAGCACTGAAGGATGCTGGACTTTGATAATTGATCATGGACTATAATAACTATTGTTACTTACCAGGCGAAGAATGTGCCCAGAACATGATTATTCCGGTAGATGGGAATGCCACAGGATAAAATGCTGCTGTGTCCTGTCACTCCTGCCATGGACATTTAGATGTAGATCCTCGGTGGGACACAGACATAAACAGCCCAGTGTGGCTGGGACTGACCTTAGCTCTGCTGGGATGTGCTCTCAGGTGAGGGTGTAAAAGCTTATCAAATTATCGGGCACCTCCAGACCCTGCCTGGGGCTATATGCTTGGAAACATGAGTGGGTGTGCTGTGCTTGCTTAGTGTCAGTATTTTAAACCAAGGTGGATGTTAGCAGAGCAAAATACAGATTTTTTAAACACAATGTGAAGGGAAGTCTCTCCTAAAATAACAGGAGATGTTAATGAGCTCTCTACAAGAGGCTTTAACTCAGAATGTTTAGTGTGTGATTGTGGCTGTTCTTAAAAATGAATAGACCTTTCCAGATTCAAAGGACTATTCTCCTTTCCCTTCTGATCTGGCCTTCCTTTCTCCCCACACTCCCTTAGTTGTTAACTTTCATTCTCTACTGTGATCCTAGTAGGCATGAAGGCTGGGGTCAGAGAATAATTTTTTTTCCTCAATTACAAATAGAAAGTAAGCAGTGAAAAATAAGTAAAATATTCCAAGAAGCAACAAGGGGAAACAAAAAGATTCTCTTGTATCTTACGTGCAGACAGTGACACTCTAAGCAAGATCACGGTTTCTTACTAAATTATACCCGCGTGACATATCGGAGTACAGTTTGTATCTATCTGCATAAACCACATACACAAGAGTTATATAATTCAGGTATAATTTAGCGAGAGGCTGCAGCCCACCCGCAGGCAGGTGCGAGCAGCGTCTCCACCCCGCAGTTGGCATCGCCGTGTGTCCCTGTGCACACGGGGGTGCGTGTTCTTCGTGTTTCCGGCAGCCGCCGGAGGGGCCCCCCCGCCCCGCTGTCGGGCCGAGCCGCTGCGGGAGGGTCCCCCCCCGGAGGCAGGTCCGCCCGGGGCGGTGCGGG